>JAOVVB010129905.1:0-12302 GCA_028570985.1 Heterobranchus longifilis | reverse complement strand
AAATTTAAGTTTCAAAAGTGCTGAGCTTGTATGAGCTCATATAGCCTTTAAGTCATAGTAAAAGTCTCTCTCTCTCATAAGGCCTGGTCTCCACTAGACTTCTGGAGGTGTGTGGTATCTGGCACCAAGCCATCAGTAGCAGATCCTGTAAGTTAAGAGGTGGGGCCTTCATGGATCTGACTTGTTTTTCGTGTACATCCCACAGATGTTCAATTAAGATCTGGAGGGTTTGGAGGCAACACCTTAAACTCTTTGTCATTTTGCTCAAACCATTCCTGAACAATGTATGTACTGTGTCTGTGTGCACTCAAAGAAGCCACTGCTGTCAGGAAGCACCATTTCCACAAAAGGGTGTATTTAGTCAAAGTAACATCTTCATGAATGGCAGGGCCCAAGGTTTCTCATCAGAACATTGCCCAGAGCATCACACTGTCTCCACCTGTATCCTGGTGCATCCTAGTGCCATCTCTTCACAGTCATCTCTGCAGTCTACTGTACACAGCGTGCTGATTCCTGTGTGTGTTCTGTATGTTCTGATTCCTTTATATCTCAACCAGCATTCGATTTCTTTTAGCAATTTAGCTTTTAGTAGTAGTATCAGTGAGCCTTGGTCACCCATGACCTTAGTGCCAGTTTATTGGTGGTTTGGTTGATCAGGACCACTTTTGGTGGGTCCTGATCACTACAGACCAAGAACATCACACAAGAATTGTGGAATTTGTTGACCTGACCAGATATCTCAACACGGTTTTGGCCCTTGTCTAAAGTGTGCAAATCCTTACACATGCCCACATTTCCTGCTGCTCACACATCAGCTTATATCTACCTCCTGACAAGTATCCCTGTAATAAGCCGAGTCATTTCACCTGTTAGTGGTCTTTTGGTTTTTTCTAATCTGTGTATTTGAACAGGATTATTTGCTAGTGTTTCCAGGTGCATTTATTAATAAAAAATGGTAACAGGACAGTTTTCAACCCAGATTGTCACTTCACCCTTTCAATCAGTAGATGTCACTAGCATGCAGTATTAATTAAAAGGTTTTGGGTAGTGAACTCTTCCTGAAGAAAGCGTCGTTGCTTTAGAAACCCTGATTTTCCCTTCAATATACAATCGATCGTAACGTAAATGGTTTGAGACCTTTAAACATGTTCCGCATGCTCTACTGTAAAATTACATGAACTGAAATGCTCTTCAGATGATCAGAACTTGTACTTAAACTCGAAACTACATCAGCTTCATCTCCAAGTAAGAAACCAATTTAAGATAAAATGTATAAAAATACTACCCTTCAATTACAGTTTCTTTTATTTAGTACATTTTGAAAACCGACACTATTCGTATGCCTGCCGAGCATTTTGTAATATTTATTCCATCTTCTAGTTTCCTCAGTAGAGGAGCTATTTTCATCACTGTGCACTGTTGTGGTCAATGTAAATTTTCCTTTACCATGACAGAGTGCTTTTGCATTAGAGTAGCTGGATACACAATACTGTTTGTGTGTGTTTCTCTATAAACCTTTGCTGCATGATATCTTATGTCATTTGGACTAGCATAGCAGCTTTTGCATGGACATTTTCCAGTGAAACATGCTACGAGGCAAGCAAATCAGCAGGTCAGACACATGAAAGCAGCTGTTATTGTGGGAGTAGCGCATGTTAACACAACACTTATGTCTTTGTTTCTAGTATGTGTGCAGAAACATTGCATAAAATTAGACAGTATATGTAAATTATTAGAGGGTTTAAGTAAAAGACAATGGTTATGGGACATTAAGAGGGCTTCCTGGCAGTCCTTTGGTTACTCGACTCTGCGATGTCACATGTCTTAAATCGCAGATTGACTATGCATTAGCCTGGTATGCTGTTCTCATAAATCGCATAATGAAAAGGGGTCGTGAGCTTAGTGCTTCTCTACATATCCTGACGATCACCTCATCATCGTCAAATGCCTGCCAAGAAGTGGTTTCTTCAAGTAATGGTCGGGAGGATTAGGGCAAAATTTCCTACCCCAAGTCGTCAGGAAGTTTCACCATTTTGTGAGCTGAATTGGCTGGAGTGTTGCCATAAAGAAGGTAAACCCTCTTCATGAGCATTCCACGATGCTTTGCCTTGCTTTTGACCATCTAGCGGCATCATGCAGAACTTTTTTTTTTAAACCTGAAGAAATGTTCATGTACTAAATATTTTCCATGTTTTTCATACAATAGAACGATCATACTATGAACTGGGCAAAACTAATTCTGAAGTGTCACAAGCATCTATGAACTTACATTTTTCCTACAGATTACCTACAACACTTTATGATTTGCTAAGAATTGTCAATAATTTTTAAGAACCCTAACTATTTTTCTCAAACCCCCTATAAATTGTCAAGACTTGCTACATGTTCATAGTCATGGACTGTATAAAAGCAACCCATTTTCAGAGTTTTGCATTAATGTGGTGTGAGCTCACATGTTAACGATAACCTACAGTAGATCCCCCTGTCAGGGGCATCCTTAGAGTTTCTAGGCCGATTAAAAATCTAACATCCTGGACCCCAATATTGACAAAGGCCACCCCTTTTAATTGCCGTCACCAATATTGGTCATGTTGGAATTGCCCATCCTTTTTTTTTTTAAACACACTACAATTATTACAAGTAGAATGTAAAAATTTCAAGCATGCTTATGTTTTTTATGTCTGTGGAATATACGATTTCTCCAGCAATATGGTGAGAGCTGTACTGAACTCTGACAAACTACGAATGGCCTTTGTTTTTTCTATGATCAAGAGGTCACACCAGTTTGAGATCAAATTGTATGATGTACCAAAGACTCCTAACTACTTAGGTTTTGGAAGGCTGACTTTAAAGTTTAGAAGGTATTAAAAAATAAATATGATGCCACTATATTAAGTCAAATTGCTTTACATATTGGTTTTCATTCAGAATAAATTAAACAGGAAAGGGAAACAATGATTCAAGAAATTACTTTAAACTATTAAATCATGAGGACAGATCATAAGTAGATAAATAAATTATCTCATCATCTATCAGTTCAATCTTGAGAGCTTCATTTCATTACTTGGTATTGGTCAGACTGTTTGAACAATTAAAATACTGTATAGAATACATGACTGTCTACTAAACTGATAATAATGCTAAAATTAACAGGATCTTAGCCACATGTGTAATGTGTAATCATTTTTTATCATAATCATCTTTGCAGTTGTATTCTATGACTTGTCCTCCTGATGAGTGTTGGGTGAAAAATTCCTTTAAGGAGTCTTTTCTACATGAAAAAAAGTCAAATGACTTTTTTCTCAAACCCCCTATAAATTGTCAAGACTTCCTACATGCTCATAGTCATGGACTGTATAAAAGCAACCCATTTTCAGACTTTTTCATTAATGTGGTGTGAGCTCACTTGCATTTGCATTTTTTTAATGAGTTTTATTTTGCTAAACGCTCTCTTTTCTCAAATCACTGTTAGTGGTAATGCGATTGGCCAAGGGTTTGAAATGTATCATTTTTACAATAAGACAAGGGGAATTGGGTTCTTAGATGATAAGTTGAAATGTGATTTAATTAAAATACATTTTATCTATACGAAGATGTAAATTAAAAAAAAAAAAGATCTGTAACTAGCTGTGCCCGCAACTTTGTTTGTGTGGAATTTAATTCTACACTCATTAGCACATTTTAAAATGCGTCTGCTGATTTTTGGAATTAACTACAATTTAGTATGCGAAAGGAAGGTGTGAGATCAGGTTTATTAAATCGATATTTATTGCACACTCAGAAGCGTGTATTAAAGAATGTCCCACTTTATGCTAAAAGCCCCATTAAAATTAATTGAGTGGTTTTTACATGATGCGTGCACAAACAAACAGACAAAAATTCCCAAAACCATCTTGATGTATTCTATTACTCATCCCTAAAATTATTATTTCAAAATATCTTCAATGTACAGACACGCCCACTTTTTATTAAACCCACAGTTTTATTAAATATATAGATAAAATGTCATTGTTGGTAACTTACTTTGGTACAAGAGGAATACACCATTTGTTATTATGGGTAAATTATAAACTTTGGCTTAGTAACAATAACTCCACTTAATCACACCATCTCTTCACCACAAGTATTTAATTCTTTACATAAGATACTGTACATGTTCATTAAATTAATAAAAATCAATATGTCCTTCCATGTTTATTAAAAACACAAATGTAGTATCTTTCCCCATTACTAAGCTTGATTAGTTGTCATGCTGGGCATTTTTATGGTTAATCCTTTTCATGTTTTAAAACCATTTTCAAAATTGTCTAATCAAGATTGTAAATGTATACTGGTAGTCCCCGACTTACAAACCAGTTCCGTTCTGGGAGCATGTGTATAAATCAGATTTGTTCTTACTGTAAGTCCGACAAAGTGAGTCTTATATGCCTTTGACATGAATTTACAATGTAAAGCATACCAATCCATTTGTTTAAATCTGTCCCCTTTTCCCACAAAGCTTTACAGGACAGACATTTTATACATTCATCATTTTATACATTCACTTACAAACTGAAAATATTGTATAGAAGTGTAAATATTGGTATCTGGTGCACTGCAGTGTCTATTTATTTTTATTTTTTTAACAATACACATGAGCTACTTCCGTGATTTATTCACATCTATGAATATTCCTATTCTATTAAAACCACGGTCCATTCGTATCTGTGAAAAACCGTAACTCGAATGTTCATAAGTCGGGCACTACCAGTACATATGAATGGTTATTTTTTATTTTTTTTCAAGAAAAATCTGAAATGCATATGAAGCAATATGAACACTTCACTCAGTACGTTTACAGTACATGCACAGTTAAGAGAAGATATATAGTTAAAGCTCGACTAGGCTGTTTAACTGGATTAATGTCCCTCTTGGTGACCTAGAACATCACAGATCCAAACATTAGACAAACAAGTTAGTTAGCAGCTAACTGGTAGCATGTTGTGTGGTGACAACAGGCAACTTTACAGTGCTGTACATTTCATATGTGCTTCACGTTTTACTTTTTACGTAAATAAGATGCAACTCTTGAGGTTATGGTGACTGAAGTCAGATGCCGTGTTGTTAGTGGCATGATCAATTTCTGTGTTTGATTGAGGTATAGCCTATGTGTGGGAGTAGCTTGACTCCAAACTGCATTATCTGGGTGTGTTAGTCCGCCTTAGTTGGACTAACACTACGTCAAGTAAACATACTGAGTGAGGAATGTGCTCATAGGAATAGAAGGTAGAAATATCACTTAAGAAATATAAAATTATTAAAAAGTCAGATGAATCAACAACCAGAATTACATTATCTTTTGAAATCTTTCCACAGACAAAATTAAAGAATGTGTTTTTTTTTTGTTTTTTTTTAACTCTGATGAGTGATGTACAGTATATTGCATACAATATTTCTGGTCACTATTACTGGCACCGCTGGTTAAGATGTGTTCTTAGGCTTCTAATAAATGATTTTTTTTATTTAAACAAAATCAAACCACAATGCAATCCAACTTTTAACTTTTTTAAGTACAATCATTCAGTGGGAAAAAAAAATCCCAGATTAGGATTTTTTCTATGAAATCATGTTTGCCACAATTATTGTCACGGCCGATGTTAATACTTCGTACAACCCCAAGACAGAATTTAATCTCCTTCTATAATATTTTACAAGATTGAAGAAAACAGATAGAGGGTTCTTTGACCATTCCTTTGATCATAGATTCTAGATCATCCAGAGTCCTGGGTCCTCTCTCATCCACTCTCCTCTTCAGCTCACCCCACAGGTTTTCAATTGGTTTGAGGTCTGGGGACTGAGATGGCCATGAGAGGAGCTTGATTTTGTGTCTGCTGAACCAATTTTGTGTAGATTTTTGCCAAACATTTTGGGTCATTATCCTGTTTAAAAACCCAATGACGACCCATCTTCAGCTTTCAGACAGAGGCCATCGGGTTTTGATTGAAAATGTCTTGGTATTTCAAAGAGTTCATGATGCCATGCAGCCTAACAAGGTTCCCAGGGCCTTTGGAAGAGAAACAGCTCCACCATACTTCACAGTGGGCATGAGCTGCTTTTCCTCATACTCATCTTTTGTTTTACACCAGACCCAGACAGTGTTTTTTTTTCCCCAAAAAGCTCTATCTTAGTCTAATCTGACCACAGCACACGGTCCCAGGTGAAGTCCCAGCAACTCCAAACATTTATGTTTGTGATAAATGTGTGGGTGAGAATTTTCCTTGCATGCCTCCCAAACAGCTTGTTGGCATGTAGATTGTGTCCGATGGTTGTCATGGAGACTTTGCGACCCCAAGCTGCCACTTTTTGATGCAGTTCTCTAACGGTAAGGTTTGGAGATTTTTTTTTTTTTTACTTCTCTTCCCGTCCTCCTCACTGTGCGTGGTGGCATGATAAACTTGGGTCCTTAATCAGCCTTGTTTGTCACTGTTCCAGTTGTTTTAAACTTCTTAATGACCCCTCTGACTGTTGATATGGACGAGTTTAGGTGAGTGGCTGTTTTCTTGTATCCACTGCCTGACAAAGGTCGACACATATCTGCCTTACTTAAATGGAGTGTTCTCTTGTCTTTCCCATGTTGAACAGTGGATAAGAGAAATAGGCCTCTGTCTATTTGTACATGGATGTCATATTTATACCTCGGGGAAACAGGAAGTCATGAATTAAAAGTTTCTAGATATTATTCTAAAATGCTTCAATTACATTTAGTTTATTGGAATTGTTAGGGGTGCCAATAATTGTGTCACAGATGATTTTATAAAAACAATAAATTTTTAGTCATGGAGTTAAATGATAGATTTTTCTACAATTTGCAGTGTGAGATTAGGTTTCTGCAATACAAAAATGTATTTATTAGAAGCATAAGAACACCTCTCAACCAGGGGTGACAATAATAGTGACCATATCTATCTATCTATCTATCTATCTATCTATCTATCTATCTATCTATCTATCTATCTATCTATCTATAAGCATATATGTGTTTGTCTATATGATGAGTAGGAATTTCTAAGGGGTCTTTTGTTTGCCTTTTACTGGATGGAGGCTAGAAACCTATTGAATCAAATGCAGCATTAACAGAAACATTTTCTATCGTTGTTCCATATGACAGGATGAATCATGGAGAGAAGAAATTGTTGATGTGGTGGCCTTTCATACCACAAAAGACATGGTGCACATTGACTCTATCAAGGAGAAAAGGAGAAAAAACATTCATTATATTCTGCAAAAAACTTAACAGCACCATCTGTAACAAATAAAAGAATTCTACAAAAGGTGTTTAAGTCAAAGTGGGGTTTTTGATTGTGCAAAATAACAGAACATAGTTCTAGAGTACAAAGTCCTATATAATCCCCTGCAACACTAATGCACTCATCCCAGAGTTTCACTAGTATGGAGTTGTTAGCGGTCCCTAAAGGGACATGGGTGAAAAAAAAAAAAACTTTGGAGGAAAAAACATTTCCACCTTGGAAAAAAAATGCCAGGCAAAAAAAATAGGCTAACATTGTAATGTTTCTTAATAAATAAAAAAAAACTGCTTTGTAGCAAAACAGAGTTTTATTATATTTTCAGGACAGGAACACAAGCAGCAGCAACTTCAGTCTTTTTCTCCAGGTACTTCCTCGCACCCTCTCAGTGTGACTACTAGTGGTCAGATTAGTACTGGCAACTCAAACACATTCTATCACAACATCCCCTTTCCTTTAAAGAACGATGTAAAGATGTAAAGAACAAGTTATTCCAATGAGTTATGTAAACGTATAGATTAAATAAGCCTTAAACAAACACTGTATAAATTATAAGACTTAATACAGAAAATGACAATGTAGAATTATCTACATTGAGCAGTCACAATCAACAAACCGCATTTTTTCTTTTCTTCTTCTTTTTTTTTTTTACTCAAATTGACGCAGTGACTGTGGGATAACAATCCTGTTCTGTCTCAGCAGAAGTCCTTTGACCACACTCAGCTCTGTTCTGATGTTACAGTACTGGGCACATTCACCTCTGGACCAGCCATCATTCAGATGCGTAATGACCTGTTGCAAGCAACTGTCTTTCTCTGCCTCCATTACAATCTGCTGGAGCTTTGCGTCTGTGACTGGAAGAGTTTCAACAACCATACTCACATGCTGGATCACATCAGCGTCTGTGGAGCTTTCAGTATGTTTTTCACTCAGTATCGCAGCCCTGGACAGAGCATCTGCCAGAACAATGTACTTTCCTTGAGCGTAGACTAGCTCCATAGCTCTGCAGTCGCATCATCAAACGCTGAATTCTTGGAGACATCTGATTCAGGTTCTTTTTGATGATAGCTATTAATGGTTTGTGATCAGTCTCTGCCACAAATGTCGGTAACCCATACACATAGCTATGAAATCCTTTCACTCCATACACCAAGCCCAAGCATTCTTTTTCTATCTGTGCATACCGACACTCCGTGGGAGTCATCGTTCTTGAGGCATATGCAACTGGCCTCCAATTTTCTCCTTCTGCCTGCAATAGCACAGCACTCAGACCATCTTTGGATGCATCTGTCAATATCTTTGTTCTATTTGATGGGTCAAAAATGTCAGAACTGGCTCTGAGGTGAGGAGAGTTTTTAGCCTTCCCCATTCTTGTTCATGATCGTCTGTCCACTTGAACTCGCTTTTCCCACATAACAGTTCTCTCAAGTGCACCGTTTTTGAAGACAAGTTCGGTATAAACTTTCCAACGAAATTGATCATCCCCATCACTCTTAATACAGCTTCTTTGTCCTTGGGTCTGGGCTTTTGGAGAATTGCCTGAACTTTACTTTTATCTGGTTCTACACCTTCTTCTGCTGTCCTTATGTAGTTTCAGCTGCCAAAAGCCTTGAGATGCATCCAGCTTTGTAAAGAACTTGGCTCCTGCCATCTCGCTTATGATCTCTTCTCGTGTCGGAATTTGATAATGTTCTCTTTGAATGTTGGAATTTAAGTCCTTTGGATCCATACACACGTGTAGCTCACCACTTCAATAGTGTGTGCTTTTTTTTCCACACACACCATTGAATTGACCCACTCAGTAGGCTCTTCCACTTTTTCGATGACTCCCATCGATGTCATTCTCTCCAACTCTTGTCTCAGTTTCTCACGAAGAGGTGCAGGAACCCGTCTTGGGGCATGGACTACTGGCTGTGCATCTTTTTTCAACTGTATTTTGTAGGTGAAGGGTAATACTCCAAATCCTTCAAAGATGTCTGGAAACTGTGCCACTATATTTTTCACAGTGTCCTTTGTCTCTCCACTATTTATGACGTATACCCTTTTCACCAGACCTAGGTCTTCACATGCCTTGTCTCCCAACACCAAATCATGTCCACTTGAAACAACCACAAACATGAGGTAATGTATTTTGTTTCTTATTTTTACCTTTAGTCTGCATGTTCCTTTTGTTGGGATGTGATGTCCATTATAGGCTTTGAGTCGCGCTGCTTTCGGGCTTATTCGTGGCATAAGTTTCATTGCTCTGACATCAGGCTCTGAGATCAGATTGACTTTTGCGCCTGTGTCTAGCTTAAGTGACACGATAACTCCATTCATTTCCAGAGCTGTCATCCACTTGTCCTGTGCAACAGTATTAACATCAGTCTGTTCTGTTATTTCCTGACTGGAATCAGCCTGCTCCACCATGCCAATAAAAAATGTGTCACTGAGATCGGTTTCCTCCCCTGCATGGACACGCTCCATCTGACTCTGTTTGGCTTTGGAAAAGCACTGTTTGGCAAAATGATTCTGTCCTTTACATTTAGCACAGACTTACGCTGTGCCGTACGCTGGACACTGCTTTGGGGGGTGTCTTCTACCACATCTCTTGCAATTAAACAGTTCTTTCTCCTTTTGTTGCCTCATTTTACTCATTCCACATCTTCTCTGTTACTGCAGCTACAGCTGAACTGTCAATTCCACTTGTCTTTGCAGTTTCATAAAATGTTTTAGCATGCTGAAGTGCTATTTCACTGGCATGACATATACGCACAGCATCATTTAAGGTAAGCTCAGTCTCTCTCAAGAGCATCTCCCTCACTTTTTTTTTTTTTTATCAGTGATGCCAAATACAATTTGGTCACGAACCATAGAGTCCTGCAGCTGTCCAAAATTGCATGTTTTTGCTTTCAACTTTAAATCCATTAAGAAACTGTCAAAAGTCGAGGGTGCCTGCAAGTAGAGGGTAAATCTCTGTTTAAATGTTCTCCATTCGCAATCGATATTCCCTGTTTACAGCATCAGGCGGTTTTAACACTTTCCATGACGATGGGTGTCGGTGATCATCACCACTCCTGGTACCATGTAATGTTTCTTAATAAATTAAAGAAAACTGCAAAATGGAATTTTATTATATTTTCAGGACAGGAACACAAGCAGCAGCAACTTCAGGCTTTTTTTCCCCAGGTACTTCCACGCACCCTCTCAGTGTGACTACTGACACCTAGTGGTCAGATTAGTACTGGCAACTCAAATACATTCTATCACAACAAATATGATATGGATGAAAAGAAAATTAAGCTGAAAAATGTAAGAAACGTTTGCGAGATCTCGCAAAACTTGACTCTTCAGCGTTGCCGATTTGGTCCAGCAGGTGGCAGCAATACTCTTAAAAGCTTGATCCTTGTCCGTGTAATATCGATCCAATCCATCAGTAATGCGCCTAAAGGCTGGCTGCCAACAGCTAAAAATAAAAGAAGAAGAAGAAGAAGACGCATAGGGGTAAGGGAAACAGCATGGAGAGTTTGCCGCCCTTTTCGT
Organism: Heterobranchus longifilis; assembly: GCA_028570985.1. Lineage (NCBI taxonomy): Eukaryota > Metazoa > Chordata > Actinopteri > Siluriformes > Clariidae > Heterobranchus > Heterobranchus longifilis. The sequence continues at coordinate 1,497 of JAOVVB010129905.1, read as the reverse complement.
ATTTTGGCGCCGGAAATATGAGTCACATGGTCTCGAGTTCTTTTCCTCATATGTCCCGTTTTTTCTCTCTCCCCCCAGTTTTCCCCCCTCTCATATCCCTGTATTTTTTTTTTCCACTTAACAAATTTTTTTTTAACACTATACGGGAATGTGGAAATAACTCCCAGCAGAGTTTCTGTAATGTGCAAGTAGTGTTGGTGAATGATTGTTTGTACGGTTCCCACAGACAGATTCGTCTCTTCTGTAAGTTGGTGACAAATTATCAACTGTTTTTCCAGGATCAGGTGTTCCTCTGAATGTTCTCGTGACTTCTGTGGGCTCCATGGCCAAGATCGTCATTTACAGATGTACAACCTTTAAAATGTTTGCACCATTGAAATGTTTTATAGTTACTAAGATTTTCATCACATGTGCTTTAAGTCTTCTGTAAATGTCAATCACTTTTATTCACAAATTCCCAGTTTAACTTAAATACCCCTTGTATTAAGTATTCTTAATTAAAAATTAGGCTACATTAAACTATCCTCTACTTAAAAGAAAATTGTATGCACTAGTAACTGTTTTTGTATTGCATTTTTAAAAAAACAGTATTACAAATACATTGCATTGCAATTTTTAATTGCATTATATAATATTTGTTTTTAAAGTTAAATTCTATGCACAATGCAGAAAATAAAGTTTTTAAGTTAAAATCATAATTAAGAATTACTGAGAAATTCGAAACAACAACAACAACCAAACAAAAAAACCAAAGTCAGACTCAACCATAATTAGTTGTCCTGGGGCCCTTCGGATTGACTCCTGACACTACTGGAGGTTGCTACTGGATTGTGGGAAAAGTACAAAGCACACATCACTTTCTTGTACTTCTGCCTGACCTGGAAATAGATAAAGAAAGATCAAAGTAGTCAAATATAATTGTACAATTTTAGATCCCCTTTCTATCTGACCCTCTTTTTGAGGCTATTTATTAACAGATTTAGGATTTTCACTACCACTTTATCTTGCGTTGGGGGGGGGGGATGTCTAAAGCCTATCCAAGGACACTTAGGGCATTAGGCAGGGTGACAATATATCACAGGGCACACACACATACACACACAAACACACAGATTTACACATCATGGGCAATTTGGGAATGCCAGTTACTCTAATCCTACATGCAAACTCCATGCACACAGACCTGCGGCGGTGACCAAACCCTCAACTATTTTCAGTAAATGTTATATATAAATATAAACATAAATATTATTGTTAAAAATAAATATTAAGTGTTTAATTCAGTGTATCATGATTGTTAAAATGATCATGCCTGATTGCATTTTAGTTTAGTTGTAAAGGACCACATGCAATATTAAACATAAATGTTGCCGTTTCATACACTCACCTAAAGGATTATTAGGAACACCTGTTCAATTTATCATTAATGCAATTATCTAATCAACCAATCACATGGCAGTTGCTTCAATGCATTTAGGGGTGTGGTCCTGGTCAAGA
>JAOVVB010129894.1:0-12303 GCA_028570985.1 Heterobranchus longifilis | reverse complement strand
CAATATATGAATGTGCTATTAACCAATGAAAGTATAATTACAAAATAAAAAATAAGATTGCATCACAGATAGAACACATCTTTTTTAGTGAAAAATAAACAATCACACTAATAAGGTGGTTAGAAGTGAAAAATGTATCTGAATTTTATCGCAATATGGCCGACTGCAGTTTTCCAATCGCAGAAGGGGCAATATGTGTCAATCATGTTTATAATATTAACCACTTACTTACACACTCATTTTCCTCCCGATGGGACATAACTCTGCTGAGATCTGTCCATCACATTATATCTGTGGCAACATGTTGCATCATCTCTCAACCTGACAGGCGTGTGTTGTCCTCCACAAAAACTCACCAGCTAGCAGGACTGGTCCTAAATCTTGGGGGGCCCTGCGCCCAAAATCTTGTTTGGCATGGGGCATCATATTCCACATGCATAAAAATGAGACCAAATGCTACTTTTTTACACATAAAACATATTTTATTTTAATTAAATTTAGCTGCATTGTTAAAATAAAATGGTTGATGATTGATCATCTAATCATTTGTATGATGTTTTATTTATGTTAAAGGAAACTTTTAATGATTTTAACTTCAGATAATGTAAAAAAATATATAAAAAAACGCGTGCATGCGTGTGTGGTGAAGCAAAGTGAGAGAGTGATGGTGAATGCAGAGCGAGCGCTCGGAGCAGGGAAGAGTTTAATTTTAATAGTGAAGATATCAAGTGAATGTACAGCAGAGTTTGCAGTTTTGTGCACTTTATGGGAAATCTGTAGCAGGAGAAGTTAACACCTGTTTTCCAGCTCGTTCGTGACGCAACAACCAGAAAAAAACAGAAAGGCATACTCAAATTCCGGCAATAGGAAAGGGCTCTATCGCCTATTTTTAGCAGGTGTTCCCGTGTTTAAAAGACCTGCATATACACGCTAATTTTGGTGGAAAGAGGGCTTTACTGTGAGTGTCCCATCCCTAGGTTTTGAGTATGTATTTTTTTTTAAATGCTGGCGTCTCCTCTTTGTTTGCAGGTTCAACAAAGTGTGCATAACTCATTCTACAACACCACGTCCTTTGACCCCACCTACGCTGCTTTGAAGGGCATTACAAGCGCTAAAGGTGCAGATGGGGTGATATACGGTGCTCTTGCGAGCCAGGTGTATGGATCCGTTGCTGACCAGGTGTACCAAGATATGGCCAATCACAACTCTGCGGCCGTCGCCGCTGTTGAAGAAGTAGAGCCACCGAGCGGACCGGATCCAACGACGCTTTTCGAGGCAGCAAGAGCCAAGTTCTTTCAGGAGGGACAGAAGGTCTTCTAACGTTTATTTATTTTTTCCTGTTTCAAATATCTTTTTTATATTAACCCAAGAAGATTGTACATACAGTACATTATATTGTTGTGTCAATGCACATTTACAATTATATACAAGAGTTATGACATTATATCCCATAAACACACTCAGATATATAGGCTGATTATATAAAATATTTCGGATTATATTTTGAGATTGGAACAGTATCAAAATTGAGCAAATTAAATTTAAAAAATAGAAATAATTGAATAAAATTGACAAGGATAAAATAGATGTGTATATATTAAATAAAAGAGACATAATGTTGATGTCCAGTGAAAACCATGTCTCTCCAAAACAAGAAAAAACGCATTTTCAGCTCTATGACGATGTATTTTTTAGGGCTGCCCCCTGAAAGTCAAAGATTCAAAGTATCAGTCGTAGACTTCCTCAGTCGACTGAGATGCTGCAAGTCGAGCCGTCTTTTTTCTTTTTTTCTTTCTTTTTTTGGTCAGTCAGTGGAGAAAACTAGAAGTGGTGAATTTACAGCCCACAGCAACTTACTACGCTACAGTCTCTGGTTTATCTTTGATACCCAGTGTCGGCAAATAAAGTTGTTCCACATCTGTCGTTAGCATAGTTAGCATGCATTAGCTCTGGGTGCTAACTTGATTTGTTTACTAAATCATGTGAATGTTGCTGTCACCCTGACCCCTGTTCAAAAATCTGATAGTCTCTACACGAATCAATAGATTAAATGTTGCGACTATATCACAAACTACCGTGAGACTGAGTTGTTGTTTATACTAACAGTAAGTACGTTTAATAGAGGAGACGGTGGTCTGTGCGTCTGGCTGTTGCCTTTATTTACACGCTGTACAGCCGTCTAACAAGCTGCGCACATCGCCGCGCAAGCATACACTAATAAAGCAGGCTTAAAACACAGAACGAATAGTCGAATCGTCGTATCGAACAGCCAAATCCGAGTCGACTGACAACATTGTGAGTCAGGTACTAGTATTTTTACGATATTGCAATGGGTTTCAAAATGATTTATTTTGCTTAAGAAGTAGGAGAATTTTCACAAACCAAAAAGAAACACTGAATCTTTAAATGACTCTGAAAAATTCAAAATCAATTAATGTGGAGATGCATGATTTTCATTGGACAGCAATGCCACTCACTCATTACTTTTAGAAGATATTTTAACATTTATTTGAGTAAAAATGTATAATCTGTGTATATTTCTGTGTTTTTTCATGTGTTGTTTCTGACATGTTTTGAACTGAAGGTTCTGGCGGAGCAGCAGTTAGGGAGAAAGGCAGCGTCTGCAGACAGCGCTGAGCGGGACCGCAGCCCAATCAGAGGAAATCGAGCCCCGCTCCTCCCAGACCCCGTTCCGGGTTCCTTCGCTCAGATTCGACCCAAACGCCGCGCGCTGCTGCCGACGCCGCCGGGCGCACCGGAAGAGCCCCCGGCTGCCACCAACACTCCTGAAGGGTCAGACCCCGTTGCTAGGTACACATAACACTTTCTGATCAAGGATGGAGGCAGAAGAAACATACGCATGTTCATCCTGCTTCCACTTGCACATATAATAACAATAGTTTGTTTATATAGCACTGATCAATAGATTATTATATTTACATTATTCAGGGTTCGTACAAAGTCTTGAAAGTTTGGGAAAAGCTTAATTTTAACTGTTGTTTTTCAAGGTGAGGAATGTCCTTGAATTTGAATATATTCCTTGAAAAATGCTCGATTTTCAACATAATCTGGTGTTTAATCTACACAATCACTCACGTAAACCAAAAATCTTTTAATAGACTATTTGAAATGAAACAATGACGAACATCGACTTGTTGTTATGTTCGTGATGTTATAAGACAGTTCAGGGTGGGGGGGGGATCGATTTTTAGGTGCATTGCGAATTTGATTCTCTCTTGAAAGATTATGTCTTGATGTGGAAAAGACAATAATCTGAAATGTATTTACATGATGTCCTTCATACTTTTGCCAGTATGGCCCTAAAGTTGGCATTAAATTTAATTCTAAGCATTATTAAAAAGGTCTTAAAAAGTCTTACATTTAACTTGGAGAACCCTGGGTAGAAGCACAAATATCAAGAAAAAATTACCAAATCAACAAAATTGAGCAGGAAAAACAGTCTCCTGAAACGCTTCTGTAGTTAGAACAAAACCAGGTCGCAGCCAGAACGCAGCATCTGTGCTGTTATAAACAGCAGGTAAAATACAGTGATAATATACAATAAATTATAAAGGAATTCTGTAAACTTTATTTTTTGCAATTGCATTGATAGTAACAATTTAAATGTGATGGTAATAGGGCTGCCCCCTCTTAGTCAATTAGTCGACTAATCGGTTGTTTTGTAAGATTTCTTTAGTCGATTAGTTGGTTTTTTTTATGCTTTTTTCAAGCTGAATAACTGAATAAGAAACTTCTGAGCACATCTCTGGTAAACACAAGATTTAAAGTGGTGCTTTTGCAGGATTCTTTGTGGAGAAACTCAGTCAACCAATCGATTAGTCGACAAAATCGTATGAGTGTTAGCCGACTAAGAATTGTTTTAGTCGACGACAGCGCGAGATGATGAGGGCCTCGAGAGTCTGGACATTTTTGGTTTAGCTACCTTGAAAATGCTTGAGTTTGACTCTTAAAAAGCCGCACGAACCCTGATTATTGTTGAGCGCTTTACAAAAACATTAAACAAAGAAATAGACATCCACATTATTTTACATGAGATGTGATTTTCAGACTAACTTCTCTTTCTTTCTGCTCTCCTTCCTTCTGTCACTGTAACCTGCAGGTCTTACACAGAGTACTACCAACAAATGCATCAATACCAACAGTATCAACAGTACCAGCAACAGTACCAGTACCTCCAGTATGCCTACACCAACCCTCCTCCTCCGCCCCCGCCCCCACCGGCCACCACACAGGCGCAGGCCTCCACCACAGCCACTGCACCCCCGGGGACGTACGCGGCGCCCCCAACGCACGCGGCGCCGGGAGCCTACGCAGCGCCGCCGGGAACATACGACACTTCGGGTTATAACGCCTCATCAGGGAGCTACAGCGCTTCAGCTGGGAACTACGACGCCTCGGCGGGAAGCTATGACGCATCTGGAGGCTACGGGGCACCGGGAGCATATGATTCATCGGGAGCTTACGCAGCGGCGGGAAGCTACTCCACATCCACACCGTATGAGCAGACACCCGCACACGGGCAACCCATGCCCCAGCGCCATGATTACCCTTACCACACGCCAGAACCCCCTTATCGATAGTCCCACCCCCACACACTCCTTCCACACTGCAGATGTGTGTGTGTGTGCGCGTGTGTGTGTGTGTGTGCATGTGTATTTACATAAGGGACAGTTTAAAGAGGAAATCCCAGAGAGGGAGGAAGGTTGTAGTTCGAATGTAAGTCAAATCTGAAGCATCTCCCCTTTTCTCCATCTTAACCTCGTCGCTAGGTGGTCAGCCGATGGCCGCGTGGCTGATGTTGGACGGTTAATATTGGAATATCGTCGAGCATTCACAGTTTCTGTTAGATGTTGTAGAGGCACAGCTGGTTCCTTGTTGGATGTTAAAGAAGTTTTCCCGGGAGGTCAGGGTCGGATCTCGCAACGGAAGCTTTTTGTTTGTACGGAATCGAGGCCTTTTGTATACTCCACACAAAAATGTGCACCAAATAGAAGTGCAGGAAAGTAAGCGGTCCAAATTTCATGCATCCATCAGCAGGGCAGTGCTTCTCAAACCTTTTCACATCAACGACCCCTAAATCGACACAAATCAGACCACAGACCCCCATTTGATAGGATTTTTGCTTGTATGCCTTTTTTTATTACAACGGAGATATTTGCACATCCAATTAAACTAATTAATCATTTGAGTCTTGAAGAAAAAAGACGATCGTGACGCTGAGCAGAGTGCAGGATTGTCTTCTTTTATCAAGACTCGGATGTTTTTTTTTACAGAACATATATGAAACCCATGACCAAAATAGTCTGTCATTGTGTTACTCATGGATGGAATTATAGTGAAAATAAATTATTCCCCTTTTTTGCTGGGGACCCCCCCCTCATTTTGAGAACCACTGAAGTAGGGCACGAAACGAAAAAACACTGATGAATTATTTAAATAACTATAAAAACGCTTATACTCCATTTAAACAGATGAACTGGCAAAAAATTATCCATCTGGCCTCTTTACAAGATGCATTAACTTGCTGCCTTCTTTTTAAAAATCATCTTTCAGAGATCCATCCGTCTCCATGATAACAACTTTAAAATCTGCATCTAAACACACACGTGTAGGAACTTTCTGTGTGGAGTCTGTAAAAGGCCTCTGTTTGAATTCAGCTGCATTGACTTGTTTGTAAAAAGCCAGGCTGTTCGTCCAAATATTTAACTGCCTGATTGGTTTAATACACGTCGACTAGAAGAAGTGAAATTTCAAGGTTTTGCCGCCTTTACTGAAGAACCTTCTTTTTTATAAAGATGGAGAATGTTTGTTAATTGACCGGCTTGTCTTTGTTTCTGGCTGCTTTCACTGAACCGACCCACTCGAAATGATGGCGGATATATGGCGATTTTTGGGTCGTGGAAATCTTTCATACAGCAAAAAAAAAATAAATCACAAATCGACTTCTTAAAATTGTCACTTAGATTCTGTTGCGACCCAGTTAACTCCGGGTGATGCTGTGATTGCATTTGGCCTGCTGGCATTAAACGTTTTCTTGAGGCTGCCTGTTGTTTTCAAGGTGTGAAGAGTGACTACAGTCAGTTTGTAGTCCACACAGGCCTTCCTGTTTAATTGGAGGACTTTGCATAACTTTGGATGGATATTAGCAGTCTGATTATTAGGGCTGTCCTGAATACTGTTTTTTGGGCTCCGGATATTCTGAAGTAATGAGCAGCGAATAATTGAATATTGTTTTGTGGCACCAGGGAGGGTGGTGGTGCTCATCATGCAGGGATAGCGCTGCAGTGTTTCTTTGTAAACACTGCATAAATTAGCATAGTGGCTAGCAGACTTCCTACTGCTCATAGCTTAATCCCGACAAAACAACACGGTGAATTTCAGCCTGCATGCACGTTTTCTCAGCCTAACATTGTTGAAACAGAGCAGCTATTATTGGTAGCAAGAGCAACAAGTTAGCGGACTGCCGACTGCACCTTTCTCTCTGCTGCTCACTGTGTGTAGCCCTGCCCTTGGTGAAAATAAAGATGCTCTATAACAGAAACAGTCTCACTCTGAGCTGAAATGGAAACACTGCGCTGCAACACACATTTTATGGATTAATTAAAGGCATTTATCTTTAAGGATTCTGTTATTCTACAGCATTGAAAAAAAAACAGTATCCGAATCCCAAAATTGAAAACCGAATACCTACGCAATGAATGAATATCCGAATAGTCGAATATTTGGGTCCAGCCCTAGTCTGAGTTGGTGACGTCTCGAAAAGCAGAAAATCAGAAAATCCTCAGATTTGAAAAGCTGGATCCAGCAAATATTTAGCTTTTTTTGTTTGATAAGATTAATTAAATGATTGATAAAGTAACTAGTAAACAAAAGTTCGTTAGAGATGTGGTACTGTATCAGATCTTATGTTAAATTAAATGGCACCTGAAGCATTGTGACCACACGGCTCGTGTCAAATCAGTTTAGCCTGTTTAACTGAAAATTACACCTCAGGAGCTTTTAAAACCGTTTCCATTCATCTCAATGAGGAGGGCAGCAGAATGAACAGTGCGGCACTAAAACTTGGACGTGTTAGTGTCTACAGAGACATCTGAAGTGTCACTCACAGTCCTTGAGGGAGAGCGGGGCGCAGTCCACAGACTGGCTCTTGGCTGGAGCACGACTCTGAGGGTTGGACACGGAGTTGGCGTTGTGAATGCTGCTCCCAAAGCTGGTGCCCAGCTGCAGGCGCCTCATGTGGCGGATCACAGCCGTCGCATTAAAAGCTTGCTGTGAAAAGATGTGTAAACAGATAAAATTTAATACCAAAGACAGACAAAAGATAGGGCTGCAACTAACGATTATTTTCATTATCGATTAATCTGTCGATTATCCATCACACATTGTCCATCACCGTTTCTCAAAATCCAACATGATGTCTTTAAATGTCCAAAACCCAAAGATATTCAGTTTAATATGAGCCGGAAAATATAAGCCATAAATCTCCATATTTGAGAGGCTGAAATCAGCATTTTCTGACATTTTTGCACAAAAAAAATCACTTTCATGATTAATCGATAATCAAAATATTTTTCTGTTGATGATGATGAATCGTTGCAGCTCTAATTAAAAAAGATAGAGAATATTGGGTCTCATGCAAGAACATTTCTCCTACTTTTTTTTTTCGTACAGTGTAGGAGTAGGAGTGTCAGATTCAGCAAATAAAACTTAGAATTGTATTATAATTTGAATTGCAGAGTCAAACAGGATAATGTCAACATAATTATGAAGTGTAATTTATATAGGGTTCTGAAATTCAAAATTGCTTCAAAGTAATTGAATAATAAAACCCAAAAACGTAAGTTTGGATAACAGCAGACTAATTGTTCATAACACCTGCAACAGGTCTGGAAATTTTGTTCGTACCTAAGAGAAAATTCAAAATATGAGAAAATAGGTGACTGCGGCAAGTTCTCCTAAATCACTCATACAAGCCACAAGTGCTTCTTGCATGAGGCCCGTTGTGTTTTTATTTGTTTTGTGTGCTCACCCTCCATTTGCTTTTGGCAAAGTTTTTCCGCATCTGTCGACTGACTGATTCATGTATGTTCTTGCAGAGAGCAGTGTCTCCGGCAATCCTGAAAATGAATTTAGATCATGTAAATAACAATTCACACACACAAACACAGCATGACCCAGATGGTTTATATTTGTATCTGTAATACCTCTGGGAATCGTCCTCATGCTGTTTTCCTATTTGCTCGGATCATTTATTTTCATTCTGCTAAAACATGTTTGATTTGATGGGATGATGTTTTCGCAGGAGCTCGCAAACTGCATCACTTTCTGTCACATTCATCATAATATCTCTGTATGAATCCACGTCAATGAAAGCCATTTCTCTCTGTTATGACACCTGTTACCGGTGTCACAAACCATATATTTGTCTCCGAGGGACCACCTGCCCAGGACCCAAAAGGCCCATTAATGGCTAACAGACCTATTCATATTGGCCACCTCAGCCGGAGACAGCAGCCCACGCCCGCTCGCTCTCGTTAGCTCCGGCTCAGGCCTGGGAAGACATCCTAATTGTTCATTAAAGCTTCCACATTCTTCAAGGATCCTTCAGGATGCCAGCCACTAATTGGCAGCCATTTATTCAGCAGATTTCTCTCTGAGGGCTGGCGGTGCCGAGCAGAGGTGGGTCCACGGCTCGGAGCCATGGCGACAGATGACAGTGGGAGGACATGCTCTCCATGACAAATGCGTAAGCCTGGCAATCTGCGTCATACTGTTGTTTAATCGCACCAAGACGTGTGTGGTTCCCTGTGATTGTCTAGTTGGGGCGCAGTGTGGCGGGCGGCGGTTCGTTTCTCACCAAGGGTGCTGAAGAGCCTGGTCACACACGAATCTCTTCTCGGGGTCCTTCTCCATCAGGCAGCTGATGAAGTCTTTGGCTGTGCAGGGGAAATGAAAAAGGTCAAACATGTCCAGCTGAAAACATGTTGTAGACTCTGCAACAGCAAAAGGGGTCCTGCAATTCCATGAAGATCTGCCAGAGACAGATCCTGGAAAGAACTACGTAATTTAGTAGTAATTATAGGGACGACGTTCTGTGGCAGCACACATACTTAATACCAGTTTAATTACTTCAGTTTTTGAGAAGAAAAAGAAAATACTAACGTGATCTCATAAAAACATAATTCTCCATATTTTGTCATGTTTTCATTTTAGCATGTTGAGCTGCTGACTAGAAGACTCTCTGTGTCATGCGGCTAATTAGGCTAATTATGTGAAATTATTAATTGAAAATTTACGAATAGAACACTGTTCTTTTGAGGATCCGATCTAAGAATTTCTATGGATCCTGGAAACCAAGAAAAGGCAGTAAAAGGTTATCAGATGAGTCAAAAAGAAAAAGGACTGAATACATAAGAAAACAATTAAGAACAATAAATACAAAGAGATAAAAAACACTGTGTATTGCTTGCTGGCTGACAAAAACGTACAGAGACGGTGCATCTGAACTTCTGATTAGCGTGAGCCAGCTAACTAGCGTTACCTGCTTACTACTGTTGTCATGTTACACACATTACATTATCAAATATTTATGAGGAAAAATTTAAATATTGTGTTGGGAAAAAGGGATTAGATACATTATTAAAACGTGTGTCAAGACCCTAAAATAGAAAAACAGGAAAATAAAAACAGTGAGAGGTAGCCAAAATAGAGGCATAAAATAAATTAAAGGTTTGATTGGAGGTTAAAGGAAAAATATAAAGCTTTATACTGGTGTTTCTTTTTACTCTTCATTTTGAGTATTTATGTCGCAACAGATTTGATGACAGTAATTTATGTTTTTGGCTCATCTAATATTTTTAGTGCTGTTTGTCACTATGGGACTCCATACTAGAAATGTACTTGGTTTAAAACAAAACACCTGCCTCATGAGGCACTATCACAATAACATTCAGGAAGATGAAAAAAATGTAATCACGACAGCAGAGATGACGTCAATCTTTAATGGCAGACGGCCTGAAATGTCTTCATTTAACATTTTCATAAAAACTTCTCATTTTGATCACCTTTTCTTTCTTTTTTTTTGGTTTCAAACAAACAAACCTCTGCAATTCACTGAAATACAGTTTCTCCTTACAGCGGCTAAAGTACATAAATATCAACAGTACTGTATGCATTAAGAAAAAAGAAAAGAAGAACACACACATGCCGTGAACATGCACAGAACACACAGGTAACGCACATGGTATACTGAAACAAGAAAGGAATCGTCGTCATTGACAAAAGGGAGGGATCATCATATTAATTTTCCAGGAACTTCTGTACCGTACTGCTGGCAAAACACAAAAAGATCCATTCGTTCAAAAGTTTTTCTCTGGATTTCACAGTGAATTATGTAGGTAAAACAGTATTCATATATCAGATACAAACAACAAAAAGAAGCTCTAGAAAATTACCAAATGAATATACAATTAAACTTACAATAATACTTACAATTAATCATATGATGGGCATCTTCTATGAAGTTTAAAAACATAATACCCATAAAAACACACGCACGCACACGCACACACCTTATAAATACTTGTTCTAATAAATTTGGCCACACTTGGCTTACAAAATGTCTGTAAAAGCAAAAACTGCTCCAGAATATCAGTTGACATGATGTGCATATTATTATTATTCATTACAAACACTGAGTATATGATTCAACCACTCCAATATGATTGTACACACCCGGGCTAAACATTGTTTTTCTTATGGTTTTCCACTTTTTGATTGTCACATCACTGAAATGTGACTTGGCCTCATCAGAAAAGTACAAATATCACTGTTTGTTTTTGGAAGAATGCGACTTGAATGAGGATTTGGGCGTCGAAATGTCACAGAAATATGATCACTCGATGATATGTCAAACAGCAAAGACGTTATTGCGGGCCCAGAATACACACGATTACAAAAGATTTTTTTTTTTTTTTTTTTTTTTTACACTCCAATCATCACTATGTTAATTCAAAATGTACAAAAGCAGGTTGAATCACGTTGGCTCCCTAAAAATAGACAAAAGAGACAATTTGCTTAAAGTGAATATCCTTTCAGATGCAGAGTGGCTCTTTGGAGTGACACCAAAAGAGACATGCAGCAAAAATAATGTCACACTTCATAAGAAATCAGACTGAGGACTACAAAGCAGTCAAAAATGGAATAATTCACTAGCCTAGATAGCTCTCCAGTGTAAAAAATATGCCTTTGGTCTTTTGTTTCTCTATACTGTGCTGCTGTCCTCCTGCTACACAACGAAGGAGCAAATTCCTTATTATAGCAGTTTGCAGTCTCTGGGGTCACGGCTTCTTCCTGTCAATGCCTCTTTTAACACCCGTGATTACCTCCAACTGCAAAATTAGGAGCTGGATCAGGTGTGTTTTTCTCATTAAAGAGCTAACATTGACTGCTAAGTTGAACCAAAGCACATCAGACAAAGGACTAATATGTTTGCTTCATCAGAAACACAAAGACGCACTAAATCCACACACTATGTAGAAAAGACGAGAGCAAACCCACAGGACTGCTTTGGTATAGCAGGGCGACTTACCATTTTATAATGGCACGAAACAGGAAGGGCAAAAAATAATAATAAAAGTATGAAAGTTCTTCACACACTTTAGCACAACAATCAAACAGAATCATTTCAAACAGTCTTGATTACAAAAATACTTTTTTGTATTTCTTTAAAATATCTAAAAATGTACAGCATTGTTTTTTTTTGTTTTTTTTTGCAAAGTCATGCTTCAACATGTATTTAATAATCATAATAACATTAATATGAATGATATACAGAATAGTAATAATTATAGTCGTATAATAACATTAGCCGGCAGCGCTTTTAGCCACACTTCCATACGTCTGGCCTTGCAAAGTTGTTGTATGTGTGTTTGGTGGGCTGTCTTTACACTTGCACACCCAGAATGCACAGCAAGAGACCTGCTCGCGTTAGACGCCGTTTTCACCTGGTTTTAACATCCGTCCTGAGTGGTACGATCACAAGTGGACAGCCCTCAGTACAGGTGTTCACACCTGGCATTAGAATGTGTCTTGAGTGATCGAATCTCACTGCCCTGCTCTATATGCAAATAAACACATACATCATTACCGTTTGCATATACAAAAATACACATTTAAATGAAAACTCGTTCTTGTTATTGTTGTTTTGTGTGTGTGTGTGTGTGTGTGTGTGTGTGTGTGTGTGTGTGTGTGTGTGTGTGTATGTGTGTGTGTGTGTGTGTG
>JAOVVB010129883.1:0-12303 GCA_028570985.1 Heterobranchus longifilis | reverse complement strand
CTCCCCCTCCCCCTCCGCCCCTGAACAGTCCCTCTTCTGAGCAGAGAGGAATCTGTGAATGCCCCCGTTGTGTAAAATGTGTTTTTGAACTCAAAGATGTTGCGTGTCAACACAAGTGAGAGAGTGATGGAACATGTGTGACAAATGTGGCTGCTTTTTTTTTTTTTGCATTTGTTTATCATTTATTTAGCCAGGAAGGTTCCACAATATCTCTTCTTCTAGGGAGTCCTGGTTAAGATGGCAGCACAAGCCGTTTGTGTAAAAGCGAGTGTACATACAGAGTGTGCATGTGTCTGCAGCACAGATCAGAGGGAGAAGGGGAAAACGGGGAAATACAGCTTAACCAAATCTTGGAGCGGAGCCAAAAGCCACAAAAGTAGGTCTGGATCCAGCATCCCTGAGAGCCCTGCAGAGACGTCTAGCAGAACAGAACAGAGCAGAACAGTGGGTCTATTCAAACCAAACCATTTTTCCCTGGCACCACTTTGAATGGGTATAAAATGAGATCACGCTTTTTTTTGCCATCACAGAAATGGCAGAAAAAAAATAATGAAAACAGAAAAGAAAGCATTTTTCCATCTTCCAAAACAGCAGATGATCCTTATGTGTCTTGTAGATGAATGCAGTCAGGTTTCATGGTAAAGCTATGAAGGTGCAAGACCAGAAAGTAAAATGAGTTTGGGTTGAAGCTGATGGGGCCTCATTTTTTCCTGGTGGAGTTGTTTCTTTTCGGAAGTGGAGGGGACTGGAAATATGTTCCTCACCAGAGTAAGCGCGGAAGAATAAATTCACAGTGTGATTCCACTTTGACCCTCTTTACTTTTCTTCTGTCACTCCTGTTTTTTTTTTTTTTTCTCTCTTTCCATCTAGAGGACCAAGAGGACCATCTAGAGGGTCAATTTTCTGACTGAGAAAATTAGCTTGAACTCATACATACACTTGAGACCAAAAAGAAAATCACCCACAGAGGAAACCTAACAAGCACGTTTTCCTGATTAAACTGATCCCCATGAGAGAAAACAGGTGTGCTGGCTCATCGCAAACCTTCACATACTCACTGATCTTAGTCACAAACTGGATTCACTTCCAGGTGTTCAAGGTAATTACGATGCGTTTGTAAAGCCAGGATGAAATGCAAATTATTTTATTTTCCTCATGCAGAAAATAAATATGATAAACAAATGCTTGGAATAAATAGCAAACGTAGATAAGTGGGTGGATGGAATATACCTATAAGTACGGAGATTTGAAAAGATTCGCAGTCGGGGCGGTTGTGATTATCACTGATCGGCTCGCCACTGTGCTTCTTTACAAGAGACTGTTGATGTTAACTAAGATGAACCACATGTTTCCTTTGATATATAACAGGCTGTTAGCTAAAGAGGCACTAGTTTTGTGGTTTTCAGACTGGGCAGGGACTAGTTTGTTTTCCTGGTTTTTCTTTGTGTTGTATTACTCAACAGTTGTTGCTGCTCCTTTAGTTAATACAGCTAGGCAGGTATTTGTTTCGCTTGTATTTTCTTTGGGATTTTGGGATTTCACCAGTGGAACAGCTGGGAATCCACATTCCCAACCATTTTTTTTATGTGCCAGCCGTAGTTCTTTTATTTGTGTTGTTGTCTGTGGCCTTTCAACAATAAAATGGCCAGCTACACCTGATTACACTGTTCCCTTAACCCTAAACTTTATGGGGACGTAACGATGCACATTACGGCTTACGATCTTAAATAAATGACTACTTAAATAAAGTTCTTGACGAAATCCATGAAAATCCATATTAAGAATATGTTTTAGGCTGCTCACACTGCAAGAACTATTCTTTTTTTTTTTTTTTATTAACAATGTTTTATTATATTTATTATGGAGAAATGATTGGAGTAAATTTGAAGACAAAGCAGATCCTAAAAAGTAATAATTAAATAAATACAACAAAATATCATCAGCATAACGAGAGACGTATTGTATAGTTCCCTCTGTAGGAAGTGTTCACAAATATTCACAATCCACAGGGACAAAAGCTACGTACAGCGAGGATCACACAGAGATCCAAACAGGAAGGACAATCTGTCACAATCTGTGGTCTGTCTTTACAGGACACAGGCTTGGAAAAAAAGGACAAGTAAAAGCTGACTTGAATGAATTGTTGCATATTTAAAAAACAAAAACAAACAAAAAAACATCAAATGCATTTGCACTTTTTGTTGTTTTTGTATTGTCTTATTTTCCAACACATTGTAGTATTTTTCGAGACTTGCAAGGTCGTGGGAAACTTCTGATCTTTAGATAACCAAAGCAAGATGCAACAAAAGCTCCTCAGAAAACAAGCATGTCAAAAATAATGGTGTAATATCAAAACTCTTTTCAGCATCAAAATTAAATCAGATGCTCAAACATGCTCATAGAACAACATCTGTATGACCTCTGTTGTCCATCACCATCTCTACTTGTCTATTTCCAAGTTATGGAAAAGTTAAGAAATTCACAGTAAACATGTGAGGCACCACATTAACTTTCACTCGATAATGTCATGTGTTATTGAGAAAGAGGAGGAAAATGTGAGCACTTGAGAATTCCAGTAAAAGTTGGTAGACAGCTGTTCTTAAAAGACATTTTGCCCTGAATTCAGCCCATCAGGTGATGTTCTCACACAGATACTGCTCACAAAAAAATCCCATAAACAAAATGGTGAGGTTGAGTTTAGTTATTATGCAATTGATGGTACAGAAGAATAAGGTTGGAAATGGTTGGGATTTCTACTTGGAATTACATTAATATGATATTTATGCTGCATTTTGTTTTATGCCATTATAATTATGCATTCCCATTTGTGTTTCTCTCCTCCGAACTTCTCCTTTACATCTTACTTCAGACATTTTCCATCAAGGTCAGAAGTTACTTTTCAACATAATGAATGAATGAATGAAGTCTGTTTCAGGGAAATTAGCATTATTTCAGTTAGCCAACTCGTGTGGAACAAACTGACCCTTTGCATCCACACAAATATATTCAAGTCATTTAAAAAAAAAGGCCTCTGTCCAAACTGAAACGTGAAAACAACAGATAAACACCTGACTCTCTTCTTCCGACTCCTCTCAAACAACAACCTGTGTAATAAACCACCAGAGACATTTCAATCAACATTTCTAAGCAATGCAGCCATTTTCCAGGCCCTGAAAGTTGATACATTTCTGAAACCTGTAACCGAGTTACATTTAAAACACCCAAATTTGCCTGAAATGTGACTGAGATTCAGAAGGAAACATAGTAAACAACTTGACTGCACACTGATCATCTAGTGTTCCACCATCAGCTGCCAAATCAGGTGTTAATTAGTCTCAAAACAATTGTATTACAGGCAAAGAATAAGAATTACAATTCATAAGAATGTTTTGTAATTAAACCACGTCTGATGCAAATGAATGCCTTTTTTTTGGGTCATTTGTATTTACTTTCAATGAAGGCTGTAGTTCTCTGGGAAACAATTATTTTCAGTTAAGTAACAGTGTGAGAGGGAATCAAACCCAGATGGGATTCTGGCACATCGCAGTGGATGGGAGCACCTCCAGGAAAAGAACTGATCACCAAAACGAATACTTTCGGTTTTTCTGTGCATCTGTCAGATGCCCTGCCTGCTGCCATTTACAAAACGCTCCCACCAGTGCAGTTTATTAAGTTAAAGGACGTGTTTGATTGTCATGAGCATTAGGGGTGTGAACATGTAAAAATGGGAAACAAAGCAAGCTTCTGTTACTCGACTGACATGTTCATCTATTCTGCTTTTTAATGTTTTAAAATATAGTTCTTGATGTTTTTGGCTGATGTTTCCATTTCATAATGTGAAAACAGTTTTGTCCCATGAAAGACAACTTTAAAGCACACAGTAATCTTTTGAAAAATGCACTTCTGAAAACATCATCTCTTTTGATCCACTGGGATCTGTTAATGTAATGATAAATGTCTGGATATTGAATTCATTTAGGAGCTCCTCTATTGATCAATACAACTTTTGATTGAATGCGTTTCCTCAAGAGAAATAAGCCGACGCAAAAATATTATGTGATGTCAGACCAGCCCAACAAAAGCATGGATGCCTGTCGCACTGGTGGCAGAAAGCCACCAATAATATTAATCTACTGTAAGTCTGTGATGAAGGTCATATGAGGGCTGAAAGCATAATAATTACAAAAAGACTGGCCAGAAGACACCATGCAAATTACATTTACATGTTGACGAAAACAACATCTTCCCTGGATAAGTGAGGGTTTCAGTGGCCATAAATGGCTTAAAACAAGCAAACAAATAAGATTATGATCATTTTGGGGAACAATAAACACGTTTTTAAACATCTACATGTCTACAAAGCATCCAAAAGGACTTCTTCGGGCTGATTGATGTATGTAAGCTCTGTAGGGGGTGCACGTCTACGCCATACGGCGGAGGTACGGCGTACCCTACACAGCAGCCTGACGTGCAGCTCCTGCATCTCCTCCGATATCTTCTCTCTTTTCTGTGTTGCAGTAATTTCAGTAAAAGTAGCTGTTACTCAACATTTATTTTCTCCAACTCCAACATGATCCGCTCCGTTTCAGATGCTATGGTTAGAATTACACAAAGAAACTCAAGACAGTGGCACAGAAACCCCACTGCCAACTCGCGTTTTTGGCGGTGCAAGTGCAGAGTGACGCAGAGACACACAAATAAATGTTCACACAATGTAGGTTCTGTGTACAGATCTACCCCGTTAGCACCCATAGATACGGTGTGTGTGTGTGAGGGACACATTTGCAGATATGATAATTTCCCCACAGACCTCGCTCATTAAATGTTAGTCCTATAAGCACTGTGGTGATTCTCCTCTGGGGTTAGACACACTGAAAAACAATTACGAGTCTTGTTATCTTATTTTGGTAACACGTCTGATACGAAGAAACTCCCCTCAGCTGATGTTTGTGAACAAGTAATTGATTTCATGTCCTCCTTGTAACAGTCACCAGAACTCAGATTTTTGCTTTCACATCAAAAAGCCCTGTTGGTTAAAATGATGTACAACATAACCAGAATTACCCGACTGTTTTGCTCCTTTGAAGTTCTCCAACCAACAAATACTGATCCTGAGAGAGCATGCGGGTCCAGACTCGTCTTAAATCATCTAGATGATTTTCTTGCTCCACACCCATTCAGCCATAGATGAACACTGTCAGATCTTCCACCGTAACACTCAGCCACGTGACATTAATTAAAGTTACTACTTTCCCCAACAAACCACAGCTAGTGCCTTGTTAGTAATGTCTTTAATCAGCAGCCAACAAAAGGTCATGTGAGGCTGGGAGGAGTTGGACTGCAACGGCTACTCTAGGAAACACAAATATACCATACTATACAGCCAAATATCAACTTCAATATCAGCCAAAATACTTATAATCAACACAACAGTTTTCCCATTCTTCTAGCCATTTTGTAAAGTCTTTACAAAGTAGGAACTGTATTGGAGTATCTCTTCCAAAGACATTATTCATCCCAGATTTTGTTTTCCTTGCTGAATAAATGGATTCTTTGTAGATCGTTGGGTTTTGTTTACTTGTGTCAGTCTCCAACTACAGTTAGTTGCCATGTTGTAAGTCATGGAGCCTAAGCGCTTCAATAAACCAGCACTGCAGTCCTCTCAAACAGTATAGTTACTGTAATATTTGAGATGACTTACTGAGAATTACACAGTCCTTCCAAAAACACCAGATATGCAAAAATAAATCATTGAGGGCCATTTGTACAACATTATGCAGCTTTACAGGGACAGAGATAGATGTTCTTTCTGTTTTTAAAGTTGTACTTAAATGTAGCCTGAGGGTAACACAGTCAACAAATTCTCTCAGCTGGAACTAATGTCTCCCTGGTTGCAGTTGCAGGATGTGCTCTGGCATATCCTTGCAAATAACTTAGCATCACATTAGGGACTTTAGAGAAGTAGGCTTGTGACTAGTTAGTCACTGGCTTTAATCTTTAAACTGGCTGCAAACATCTGGGAAGACATGTGAATAAGTAAAATTTTCCGCTTCTTCACCAGCTACTGTTGACATGACTTTAAGAAAGGAGATTTACTGCACCGGTAGAGTTGGTCAGCAGGAAACAGTCAAAGACTGTGGTTGCTGGACAGTCCCTGAATTTGACTCTGTGGTACAATAAAACTGAAAGCTGCATGTGTACAGACACAACTTGTCCTCACATGAACAGATGTAACAGATGTAAACTCTGTGAAATATACTCTACAGTAGCAATAGAATGAGACAAACTTAAGTTGACTTTATAGCACATCATTTACAATGTGTGAGTTACAGGGCAAGTTGGCGCATACCTTCCAATTCATTCCACTTTATTTGGTTTGTGAAATAGAGCTGAGGTCTACTCTGCTGAAACAAACTTCAGGTCACAGTCTGTCCTTACTGAGCGGCCACATGCAACATTCACGCGGCCAAAGTAAAGGAACAGCAACACCAAAGGCTATTAATGAGAGCGGAAAAAAGTCTAAATGAGTTTGAGCTGAAATGCATGTTCTAATGCGCACGCTACGAAGAAAGAGCAACTTTCTGGAGAGCCTCTGATGTGTGATGTTAAAGTTGAATGAAAGGGTTGGTTCACCTAAATAACAATAAAATGCCATAGATAGCTTTCTGAGATACCTGCTGCCACAACACAGTGGAGGTGAATGGAATTTTGTTTCTCACAGCGTCAAAAAATGACATTTTAAAAATTCAATAGTGCCAATAATGCCACGTCTGACATAAGTTTCCTGATCACTCTGATAATCCAAAGAAGATTCTTTACCCAAAAGAAAACAAAACTGTCTTGGGGAAAACTGTTTTGAAAACAGTGTGTTTTGTAGATTATAAAGGCCCTTTGATATTGAGTGTGTGTCACAAATAAATGTGAAAGAAATTACTGTTGAAATTGTTGCATTGAAAGTATTTACCGTGATGCAAATTTAAGACAAATGTTATTTCAATAAGGTTATCACCAATAAAAGACAAGATGACTGCAAGACAGTTTGAATATGTATCTTGGAGATTTGAGTCCCACATTTGCAAAGAGCCACTATGATATCAGTTGTGTCTATTATGGCATTTAAAGGGAGTTTAATTTATGTTTACAGTCAGTTTTACTCACTCAAAATGCAGTTCCTTACTGCTAACACATTTGCTAGC
Source organism: Heterobranchus longifilis (assembly GCA_028570985.1). Classification (NCBI taxonomy): domain Eukaryota; kingdom Metazoa; phylum Chordata; class Actinopteri; order Siluriformes; family Clariidae; genus Heterobranchus; species Heterobranchus longifilis. Next base: position 5,107 of record JAOVVB010129883.1, on the reverse strand, counting down.
TTTCAAAACGGGGACCCACTTTAAAAACTATTGCTCAATAGCGCTACTAGTGGTCAAAAACTCCACAGGGTACCTTTAACAGCGGACAACAGAGAGAGCTATTAGCCTGAGCCTGCAGTACAGTACATTTCCACATGGCCGTTGCCATATGTGACGTCACTCGTTAAATTTCGCCCTTTGTGTGTATTGTTTCATAGTGATACGTTTTTAAATGACATGTGAATTAATTGCCCTAAACATTATGCTCTAAAGGGGATGTAACAAGGGCACTGAAATTAGAATGGTAACATTGTTTTAAATGCTATATTTCAATGCTACGTGGTATTGGTGTGGCAGTAGAAATCTCACAGATACATCAAAACTTAAGCACATAAAAACCCATCTATCTGCAAGGCTAGATACCACCAGGCGTAAGTAAGACAAGACGTTTTTTGTCAGTTGTTTGCACCTCCCCATAAGCACGCATCCATTAACAAAGTACCTGCTAGCTGAGCAATTTAAAAAGTTCTTGAAGAGAGACATGGCTTAACTAAAGCTGACACAATCATGACTGAATGTATGTTGAGGCTGTCAGTCTGACCTTCTTTCATCCGCCCATTTCATGTTGAGTGGGAAGAATGTAGACCCCGTCAGCAACTGTAAAGGCCTCCAGTTCACCACTCTTATAGCCGCGGGGCCAAAGAGAGGCATCTTGTGTCCAGACAGTGGAGACGAAACACAGCATGCCTTGTCAGCCAAAGCTTTCAAAAAGTCATCGTGTTCTGGCCACAAGTATTGTGACCATTTCTGCCGCAAGCTAAATGGATCCACACGGTTCGACAATTGAAGCTCAGGGAAACAGGGTGTCAGTCTAGTGGAGAGTTGAGATGCCAAATATCCAGCGCCTTTAGGTGCAAAATGATGTTAACGTGTAAAAAAAAAAAAGTTACAACTTTTTTGGCATGTGCCTGAAAAAGAGATGTAGGGGAGACCGGGTTAGTTGTAACGCAAATTACAAAAGAGCTGCGGTGATGTCATCGTCGTACATTCCCATTTCCTTTCTGAGTTCAAATGAAAGTGACATGTCTCTGTGAGCAACATTGTGGATTTGAGTAGTGGTTGCTCTGGTTTAATTTGATGCTTTGCATTCATGCTAACTTCAAACCCACATGCTAAAACAGTTAGCTATGTAATGGCTGCTTGGGGCGGTGATAGTTGTAACGGTTCTTTAAGTGTGTACAATGTCAGTTATGGGCCAATAAACCCTGCACCCCAGGACCATCCATCTACATTAGCCAGTGATTTAACCCTTATGTGACACATGCACATTCAGGAATATACAAATATTGTGTGTTAAATTGAAAGATTTAGAAGAAATAAGTGTTTTTGTCACTATAAATTGTTAAATTTATTCAAAATTGTTCATGTTCGTGCATGAATTTGATAATGTGTATCTTATTCCAGTATCTTATCTCACCCAGGTAGTGGGGTAGGTTATAACAACAGAACTCTTTGTATTTGACAGTAACTGTGATTTGTACCATGTATCAAAGTTTGAGAGATCAGCACAAACAACTGATGCTCAAACAAAAGGTGCTACTACCATCTCCATGCCATACTCTTCAGACACATTTCTCTCTCTCTCTACACAAGTGGTCTTGGCAGGGTGTTTGTTTTTTTACCAAAAGTGACTCACTGTGGTCTTCCAAAAGCATTCCTCTGTTGCCCTCCATTTCCTGAATGCCTTTTTCCGTGCTAAATGCAGCATTTTTTTTTTCTGTAATTATGTGGAATTTATTGTTTTTATTTGATGGAGTTTACTTCCATTGTGCCTTTTGTTCTGGTTTCCCTTCCACTGGTAGTAGTGCGAGTTCATATGAATCCCTGCATCTGCCTTCATTTAATGGACCAAACATTCGATTTAATTCACTCCAAGAGGTTGTGTTATTCTCAAACAGAACAGAGGGGGTAAAGTACTTTGAGTTATATGATCAGCTAAAATCTTTCCAAGTGCAGTAGAACTAACAAGCATATGTATTACTTCATGAACAGAACAAAAACTCAAAGTACTGGGGACTGTAATAACTCGTGCACCCATAAAATCATCGCTTTTATCCCTAAGTGCTTGAAAATATAAAATTGTACACTTTGTAACGGTACTCTACTTTTGCATCTCTTCAAGTGAAAATGTATTTTTCATAGAAGTCAGTCCATGTGTTTGTCTCTGGACATGTGGAGGGCAGTAGTTTAAGTAAGCTGTGATTCATGAAGTTGAACTGTGGTGTCAAACTCACTATGTTACTCAGTTGCAAAAGTGACCTCAAGGGTCTGGCGATATGCCCTGAGCCTCTACCTCTAGGACATAAAATATGCCACCCATTCATTGCTATGATTATGTTACAGCTAAGGAGATGACCTTTGAGAAAAGGTATGCAGACCCATAAATGCCAGCGGGAAAAGATCAACAAATAAATATAATTTATATGATGTCAACTCCCATATATTTCACAGTTGTAAAAAATGCCCCTAAGTGGAAATATACTACAATCTGAATGAATATGATAAGCTTCACATATTCTTATTTGCACTTTATTTGAGCCCAATGATTGCATAAACCAAGTTTTCATTACCACCAATGGTTTTATTATATGCATGTGTTTTTGCAGCAGCAGTAAATTAAACATAACTCTCGGGACACCACAGGGTGGAAATAAGGTAAACTGAACAAGTTTAGCAGCTTAGGTGCCAGGATGCACTATGCACGTTTTATAATGGAATCTGTAGCATCTTTCTATGCTGCCTGTCTGCTGATTCAACCCGTTCTCCCAACTCGTCTAAAACAGCAGCTTAGTGCACCCCTTTAGCTCCTCTATGAGATGCACTCACTGTGCTTAAAACACGGAAATAAGGTGCCATGGTTTAAAAGACACAAAGACACTCACTGGGTGGGCGGGTGGAGAGGTGGATGCATCATTCACACAGGACTTTCACCCAGGACACTGGGGTTCACGTCCCGTTTGAAAATAAAAGTCAATGTTTTTAAACTCTATGCGTTAGTCATGTGACGCCTAATGTGACGTCCTGTGTGACGCCCCACGTCACGACGTAACTGGGTGGGGTAGTTTTTCTTGTTAAAGCTCATAAGTAAGTAAGTAGGGATTTTAATGCAATCCCAGTGTTTTTTTTTACTAACCATACCAAGTCGTTTTGTTGCTTAAACCTAACAAAGTGTTATTGTAGCCTAAACCTACGGAAGTAGTCCTGTTTTATAATGTTAATGACAACGTTAATGACAATGTTACTGACAACGTTTATGACGTGTTTACAACCGCGACCGGCACATGTACGACCGCCGACAGCACATCTACTTAAAACGGGCAGAAAAAGCATTAAAAAGTGATGCCAAGGGGTCGTGACCAAGCTGCCATTTTGGACGAGTTGGGAGTGAGAATGTGTTGCCTGATTATGTTCTCAGGTTACCAGTGATCCATTGGAACGCTAACTGTAAGTGACACCGATGACAGCCTGTAATACTGAGTGACAGCTCAGAAAGATGGGGCACCAAAGGTTAGGTGGATTTGCACAAGCACTAATTTTATCCATGGAAGACCATAGATAAGGTGCACAGCATGAGAGTGCACCTGTGTTAGCCTCCTTGTAAAAAAAAAAAAAAAAAAAAAGTGAAAGCAGGTCAGCTCTTCATCCTCTCACCTCACGCAGCCTTGTAGACTGCAGCTGGGGAGAAGTGAGCTTGTAATGTTTTTTATTGATGTAGCAGATCAGAGTGGCAGCCTCAGCTGCTCTCGATCACAAAGACCATCCTCCCTGCATCTAGCTGCCCTTCAGGACGCCTCCTTTGAGTTGGAGAAAGTGCAGCTGTGATGGAAGCTAAAGTGTTTTTCCTTATACACCGTGAACTCCCATGTGCCTTTCGCACACACAAACAAATACATGCGGTGTAGGGTTGCATGCACGTATATACACATACACACACAGTGGCACATGGTCGCACGCAGGCACGCACGCACGCAGGAAGGCACGCAGGAAGGCACGCACGCACGCACGCACGCACGCACGCACGCGCTATGAATTTCTGCTGACTATTTTACAAAAAAGAAAAGAAAACCATGAGAGAGATGGGTTTGCTTTTTCGAGGGCATATATAGCAAATGGCACCATTACTATTTAATGTGAGTTCTTCTTTGAACACACGTCTATTTCCAAGGTGGTAATCTGAATCACTCAATGGCCAGTTTTCCACCCAACACATTGTTTCTCAACGGGCCCCCCCAACCCCAGTGCAACCGCACTGCCTGCACTGTCTATATTTACGCCCCTGCATGCAAACTACACACTGTTACCGGCACTCAGTTGAACAGTTATAGCTGCAGTTGTTATAATTGACAGATATTTGCCTTGTACCTCAGAAGTAAAGGAAGGAACTTAATGACACGGCTGATGCAGAAAGCCTTTACGACTTAGTAGAGCTTCCTGTTTTAATCTTATCACTTGTATCTGTGTTCAATTAAGATCAGCTTGAACAGTCTGCAAAGTGTGATGCACTGCTGAATGTCTTTTGTCAGCACAGCGCGGATGGAAATTTCACATGTCAGCTGCGACAAGGGCAGAATCCCACCGCAACATCTGTTTTATAGTATCTCTGTGGCAAAATATTCTCAGACTTGCCAACGTGTTGCCATAGTCACCTATTACACCTAGGGCATAATAAGCACCTCAATCCCAGACAGCCAGGCTCACTGCGCTAACCCTCAGTAGGCTGATAGAATATCAAACTTGAGAAGCTGTAAAGCAGCAGAGGGCAATTGACAAACTGGATCCAGTTCCTCAGTTTGCAAAGTATTTGGAGAGATGCCACAAGAGGTGTCGTGTGGCCTTAGACCCCCGACTTAGTTCGCTTTCTGGTCATTTATTTGCCATCATTAGCTGGTTGTACGGCTTTACCACCTGCCGTCCCTTCCTCCTGAGTTGAGTTACAAATGAAGCCATCATAAATCTAATCGCATTAGAGAGAAAAATTGCGCCACCACACTCTCACCACTCGCTCCAACACTGCTTGGCAGTTCATACCGGTCATGTATTTGGCTTACACTTTAAGCACAACATTTTC
>JAOVVB010129863.1:0-12303 GCA_028570985.1 Heterobranchus longifilis | reverse complement strand
GAACATATTGCATAGAGAGACTTGTGTATTAGTGACAACTATGCTGATAAATGCTCAATATCCTCGCATTTCACAGCAGTTTTAGACTAGAAGATGTACTACTGTTTGCGCCATCTACAGAAAAGGGTAAGGATTCTTGAAAATTGAACCCCCCCCCCACACACACACACATACACACTCACACACACACAGTTTTTTTCCCCCTAATAAATGAAAACAGGAATACAGACTAATTTTATATTCCTAATACCCACAGTCAAATGTCATTACAAAAGTCTTTTACATTTACTTTTTACATTTTCCATCTTCTATAGAGTGAAATGATTACAGGAGCAGGAACAAGGACTTTGAATTAATGAGGAAAGAGAATCTAAAGCTGAAGCATTATTTAAATATCCGTTTTGCCTTGCTGAGACGTATTAAAGTATTTGAAAAGGTTTGCTACCTCCATATTTCCCATGTGGTGTCAGCGTGCTTGTTCATGTGTGAACACATGGGTGTGTGTGTGTGTGTGTGTAAGTGTGTGTGAGCAATGTGTATTTTTTTCAGTGTCAGTGTGGTGTTCTGACAAATTTAGCATCCATAAATTATGCATTCAGCCATCTTGACTAATTAATGTGCAAAATGCTCTTCTCCTTGCTTCCTTTGGAGCTGCTGTATGTTAACACACTACACATTCTGCTAAAGACTTGAGGTTTTATCTATAAAAGCTTTTTTAACAAAGACCCAAGGTAAATAAAGAGTCAGCATGGCACGATGATGGCTGCTGGCAGCTCAGCAAGCAGGCAGATGGAAATGGGGAAAAATAAGAATTATTTTTATAGATGGGTACTCAAAGCACATCATTGGCCTTGTTATATTCAGTTAAGAAGAGGATTTGTCTCATGCATTCAACCATCCACAATTGGGGTCCTGCACTTGCTGAATAGATTTATTCTCTTCGTTCGTATTTATTTTCACCCAACACTTCACCCCTCATTGAGCCAGACTCTGCTCCCAGTGTGGGAATTGACAGGGGGAGAGGATGGGGTGAGTGCTGGTTTCAGAAGTGCCAGTCATTAGCAGCAATACTGAGGAATCTCACATTTGTTGTACTGCTCACACTGCAAGACACTTTTGTCATGCTTACATGCAACCCTGTTTCTTACAAATTCTGGGTATATACTATATTGTTTTGCCCATTACACTGTGGTGACAAACGTAATTGCAACCTTAAGAGGCAACGCTTCGAGTAATGAAGCAACGGTAATTTATACAGCACCTTCCACAGACAGCAGTCACAAAGTGTTCCATATAAATAAAACAAGATAAAACACCAGATAAAAAATACATAAAACACAAGTTTAAAACATAAAATGCCACATGCTACCTAAAAGCAACTCTGAACTGCTGGACTTTAGCTGGGTTTTAAAATAGTCTGCAGAGTCCAAGGACCTTGAGCTTATTGGGAGACTATTCCAAAGCTTAGGGTCTGCCAACTCGAAGACACGAGTCTTAAAGCGTGTCCGAGGTACACTTACCAAACCCTGGGTAGAGGATCTAAGAGCTCAGCTCATGGTGTGGGGGTGGATAAGGTCAATTACTGTGGAGCCTGGCCATATAGGGCTCTATAAGTGTGCACCGAAACTTTAAAATTAATTCTAAAAGTGCTACATTTATGTAGCATGGAGGTGATCAGGGTGGATGGTGACAGTACAAAGTGCTACAGAATACACCAGAGACCAGGGCTCGCATCCAGGCTACTGTGTGTGGTCAGGTGTAAGCAAAAGGGAAAGATCAATGTTTCGGTTAAATGTCTGAAGTCACTGCAGACTTTTTCTGTTTTATATCAGACCAAGATTTTTCCTGAACTTTAAACAAGTGCTGTGAGTGCCTAAATATAACCATAACAAAGTTTCATAATGCGGATATTGTGTTGCAAGAGTGCATATTTTGGTGGAAAACAGTCACATTCCTTGACGTTAATAGAGGGAATAGATGAATAGAAGGCATATTTGACAAGGGGATTGTGGGTCACTGTTGGAAGAGAAAAAACAACAGCTGGTGCGCTGCCAAAACATTCCGGGTAAAATCCATGCTCCAGAATGTCTGTTCCGTGTGTGAGTAGTAGATATAAATAGAGTATTTTGATGTGTTGGGGTCACAGGGCATACCAAACCAATGGCACATACAGAACCGAACATCCTGTACTGAAACGGTGTGGGACATATACATGTAGCCTACTGTCACACCACTATAAAAAAATGCTTCATAGACAGATGTGGGTAGGATGCAACCAACAGCAGCTGCTTGGAAACATAATTGTCAGGTGATTGTTTCGAAGCAGATGCCTTGGCCACAGTTAACATCCTTTCTTACCTGTTTAACACTTTACAAGCCTATGCTTTCCATCCTTCACAGCATTTTTATTTTTTATTTTGGAGATATTAAGTTGCAGACAGTGGACCCGATGTACACTGCGAGGCTGACTTACTCATACTTGTATCCTCATTTAGTTATAATTCATTAGATAATTCATTCTTTAGATCAATACTGTGAGAAATAATGACAGAAAGAAAGACTGCAGGAAATGAAATGATGTTTGGCATCCAGGCACTGACCTCATAACTTCTCACAAGGAAACACCAAGTAAAAATAAAAACAGACGAGTGAGAACTGTGAGGAAAGTCAATTCCTCTTGGAATAATTGAAGGGAAAGAAAAATAAATGTCCTGAAATGACTGTAATATAGGATTCAGAATGCAGAGAGCACTTACAGCAGTTTATCCCAGCCAAACAGATTGTTAGTCCGCCCAGGAGGATGCCAAAAATTCATAGCAGAGATGGACCATATTTATCGATGCCAGTTGGAGCATCCCATTAAAATATGAAGCCAGTGGACTTGGAACACTCAACAGTTGTCTTTGAAAAATCTTAATGTGTCCCAGTTAAAATACTGTTGTTGTTATTATTATATATTATATATGCTTGAATACATTTTATTGGTAGAACACTTTTAAAATAGTTAGAAAATGTATCACACAAGATAAAAAAAACATAGTAATTAAATTGGCCTTTTAATTTGCTTTTTATATTTAAATTCCTTTGCAAAGGAAAATGAATGAAACAATGTATAAGTAACTGAAACATTAAAAGGGAATAAATTATCATTAATAACGGCAGAAGGTGTATTTAACTATAATCTAAAATGTAACTTAGATTAAATAAAATAAAAAGACCACTTAAGTAAAACTTGACATAACATATTTAATTGTATTCATTGTTTCTTTTAATTTTTCACCTGAATCGGCACAGCTCGGGGCTGTGGCTGCTCTTATCTGTTAACATGGTCGGCAAAATAAAATGCAACAGGTTTCGCGATGCACACATACTGCTCAGGTAGACAGTGTGGCCCAGACATAAGGATGGGTTAAATGCAGAAATTGGATTTCACTACCTTGTGCTGTGTATGATTGTATGTGACAATACATTTGATTTGATTTCAGCCAGTTTCTCAGCATGATTTAAAACTAGTCCTACAGTCGAATTAGACAGGGTACGGACGTGATGCATCACATGGGTGGGGCAGATTTTTTTTTTTACCTGCTACACAGACTCTTTGTAGCATGTGGTTGCTGCCAGCTTCACTGTCAGCATATTGAGTTTTGCCAAGTGCTAATGCAGTTGGTTATGCAGGGTTGGAAAGCGTACATTATATTAACTGAACTGTTTTACCGACAAGATCATTGAGCCACATGTAGAGAAAAAAAAAGAGCCAAAAGGCTTCTGTGGTCAGTAGGAGCTTCCTGCAGCCATTCTGCGGCAGATGTGCTGCATCACATCCAGGCCCTATGTATTTTTCCTGCTACACTAAAAGAAAAATGAAGAATGAAAAAAAAAAGGTTTTCAGTCTAGAACTAGACTCACATTGGAGGGACTTACCAAACACAGTGTTGTGTCTGTTGAGTACAGGTGTGCAATTAGCTACTGTATGGCATGACATGATGGAAACTATATCAACTAGGCAAAACAGAAGTGAAATTAATTGATTAAGGGGATTCCAGATACAGCTACGTTTAAAAATACCATTTGAAACATTTGAATATTTAGAGGTGAGGATTTTTTAACACTGTTTCTTCCAAAAAGGGTTCTCAATGGCACCAGCAGTCTTACAAAGAAACCTTGAAAAATACTTTATTCAAAAAAGGGTTAATCAGATGGTTGTGGGTAGAACCTCAGGCCTTCAGGAATAACTGTTTTGAAACCCTTATTTCTAAGAGTGTACTAATACTATTTCAAGTGTGATGATGCCCACAGCTGTATTGTGTTTCTGTTTCTCTCTTTTTCTTCTATTAGACACACAATGTCCTGAGTACAAACTACTTTATGATTGCACAAAGTGGGGCCAGACCACATAACTCTTCCTTTCTCCTACTTTTTGCAGTGGAATTGATGAAATTATTTCACTTTGTCAATGTAGTGATAAGATTTGTATTGACAGGACCTCTCAGTCCAGAGTAGCAGTGCTTGGCCCACTATTCAAAAATCAATACCTGGCAGTGGGATAATCACCAAGTTACAGACCGCTGCCAAACAACTGAGAGCTGGTGGCTTTCTTCATTGCAACCTACTGTCTGTAGATATCCCATGTGTGCACGCCTCTATTTGTACATATCGCACATATATACAGCGCTGCAGTGCATGTGTTCTTGGGAGTCTAAGTAACACCAGTATACTCAAAAGACTTCTTAGTGTACCTGACACAACCAGGAGTCTACATTGCTTGCAAAACAAAACATAAATCACACTGAAACAGAAGGCTTTTTTAGGATTTATTTTTCCTTCTTCCTTCTGTTACTGTATGTCCTGCTGCTAACACTTGCTCATCTCCAGGAAACAGCACTGTAACATCCTCAGTGCAGTGAAAAGTTATATGGAGGAGTTTGGGGTGGATGGATAGTGTTTGATCTTAACATCAGAGAGTGTGGGTATCATGTCATATCTCCTACTTAGTTGGAGTAATCCAACCATAATCTAATTATAGGGTTTAGGTGAGAAACTGCACTGACAAATGACCAACTGTATCATTTAATTATGAGGACTTGGTGAAAAGACTATATTACAAACTGGCTCTTAAAGTGTTTAATAAGGCTGTAAAGTGTTAAGTGTGAACGCTTGGAGCAACAACAGAAGGTCAGAACTACAACTGCTGCCTGTACACTTTTGATGATGTCAGACAATAAGGACGCAGGGGGTCAAGTTAAACTAAATAATCTGTCACATCATGTAGCATTCAACTACAAATGGGTTAAAGTTAAACGTGTATATTTTAATGTAAAAATGTGCCACGTGCCCTGTTTGTATTTCCTTAAAGCAATTGAAATTTCCCTGGGCGCCACGTCCTGATAGTTGCATTTGCAAAATAGTGTCGGATGGGGACACGTTTCGGTGGAACACCTCCACGAAAATGTTGTAAACATATTCTTTTTAGATCGTTACAATCATTCACCAAAAGAACAGAGCAGGCCTGCCTTATTGCACATTGCCAAATCTTCCAAACTTGTTATTTTCAGCATGTAGGTTGATAGCTCGGAGGCTGTTGTTGTTGTTGTTGTTGTTGTTGTTTCCTGCAGCAAAGTGACTTTGAGAACAGAAACACAGACTTCCTGTTTCCGGGCCGGGCGGATTTCCCGGAGGCTTTATCCAAGCACTGTTTTTCTGGTAAGCCACACTATTAGAAGACTGCTCTCCTTTGTACAATGGTTTCTAGTTTTCTGGTCCCTCTGTGTAATCCTGTTTGTCTTTTCTAAACAACCACTGAGACACCAGATACATAAGTAACACTTGAACAAATACAACTGACAAATACAGCTGTTGCGTTACAGAATAACTCAAGGCGAGCCACTGAACATCCTGTCCAGCCCTTCGAACTCAGCTCCCCCAAAACATTTAATTAGATGAACAATTCTCTTGCACTGCTTTAGAGGAGCAGTTTGTCGCACCTGGCCAAGGTGAAAGCAGGCTCTGGATTTATAGTAAAATGCGCATAACCTCAAGGTGAACTAGCTAGTAATGACACTATCTCTGCGCTCAGAGTCCCTCTCCCTCATCTTCACACCACCTATAAAACCGAGATGTGTCCAGAATCAAGGATCCTGCCTGCTCCTGCCACTATTTCCTGGCAACAATTTCCATTTGAATAAGGCTAGTTCTTATTCAGAGATGTCCCCCCCCCATTCACATTGAAGGGCCTGTGATGTTGTTGAGTCCTTCTACTAGTCTTTCATATGTCGCTAACCGATGCCTTTAAATCTCACAGGGGAGAAGGGAGCCCGGAGCATGTGGGACATAATGAGGGTGAGTTATTGATAAGACAGAATCACATAAAATGGACAGATGACTGGTCATCAAAAGTGCGCTGAAAGATAAAGGGGAACATAAAATCGATTTAGTCTATTATAGGACACAAGCTTTGAAGTTGTTTGTAAAGTTGTGTGTGTGTGTGTGTTCGTGCATAAATGCATGTGGCTGTGTGTGTTAATTTATGCCCATTTTGTGTGATCTTAAAACTGAGTGGTGATATATTGTAGATTTTAAAAGTGAACAGGGTATTATAGAAGCCATAGGATCATCACCTTCCATGACAGTCATGCAGGAGCACATTATAATACACATTTTAAGTTGCACAGTCATTACAACAGACTTGAGACAGTTATGTCAGTCCAATGTCCACCTGTCACAGCAAAAAAAAAAGAATGTTACAAAATGTGAACCAAAACTCCTAAACCACTCCAGGACAGCATAATCCATACCCATGATCATATGCCAAAATATTGCTGGCACAGTTAGCTTTTTATGTGCTTATGTCACTTGCGACCAGTGGTGTAATGGAGGGTATACAGGGTATAGCCACCTCTTTTTCTGGTGGTTTACAGTATACCTACCTATCAGCCAAAAAGCCATTGGAATATGTAGGAGAGTATACCCACTTCCTCCTTGGTAAACTACCCATCTACATAGTAGTACACCCAACTCATCAACTACCACTACACTACAGCTTACGACCAACATAAGCAACTAAATACTAAAGGTAAACAGCTGACCACAGTAGCCTCAAAAGGCTGCTGTGTATTAAGACGCATGCCCGAAAATATGGTGTAATTTTCATACTAAGCTGTTAATGTAAATGATCAAGGCAAAAGGAAGGGGAATTACTCTTAATGGTAAATCTGCTGACCCCTGAAATGTTACCAATGCCAGGCTCTGTATTCTAATGGGAACTTGCTTGATCCAGCATGACATCCACATTAATACTTTGTGGATTGCTTTGCCCTGCAAAAGGGCAAAAGAAACAACACAAAATGAGAAATTCTTTAAAGCTGTTGTACTTGTAGGACAAGAGTTCCCCTCTCCGTTGTTGTTAATTAGTACAATTAAGATAACATTCATTATAAATGCTGCTTTGCTTCACTGTAAACTCTGCTCTTAATGTCTGTCAGTGGTCTTCGCTCTTTGACTCTGTGATCCTCTCACATCACAGGAAGCAGCCAGGCATCAAGTGGTAAACACCAAATGTTTGATATGATCAGGGTGGCTTTTTTATCTTTCAGCGAGTCCATCACTGTGGTGAGATTACATTTAGAAACACTTTACATAACTAGATAATCTGTACAGGCCATCAGTCCGGACCGAGATCAAGATCAGGGGACTCCACCGCAGTTGTCTTGACATCTAAATATGCTGTTAATTGGACCAATAAGCCTATAGACTGCCCTCTGTAGCCTAACCCACAATGCACACGCTTGCAGTTTGTTGTAACACCATGTCCTGTGTGTATGTATGGATGTGTGCTGCACATTTCAGCAAGCACGTGCATCTGACATATCATGTTGGGTGGCATGCAACCAAAGCAAAATTGCGAGAGGCAGCTAAGAAGATGAGACGTAATGTGTTTGTGGAATGGAAACTAACTAATCAACTTTAGGAGTGCACTTATTGGAGCATTGGAAACTAATCAAAGTGAAGAATGGGGCTATTCAAGTCCCGGAACAAAGCATTCAGTCTCCCCGAGAGGACAAAAGAAGACATATTAAAGAATTAGAGTTGCAGCAATAACAGACAGCCACACCCCTTATTTCTGTTGTTTTATTTACAGCTGAGCCTACTAAATGTCGTCACCATCAGTCCATTTGCTCAATGAAACGTCTAATAGATAGACATTCATCACAGTACCGATTCAATTTACAATCTGGGCACAATAACATAAATTCAGCAGGATGTGAATTATTACCAATGACAACAAGACATAACCACCTCTAATGTAACCTTTGGACTCAAGATAAATGAACTCTGCACAAAGTAGACAATGTTGCAAGATGTATTTGCTGGTGATTTATTCAGATACTTTTGGCAGTTTTCAAAGTGAGTTGTATTGCTGTAACATTAGGGAGGTGAAGAAAATGTGACCTATTCACACTGTTCTGTGACTCAAGAGCTTGTTCCCTTTTTTGACATCCACCAGATGATGTTAAATGCATCATTTCACAAGCAGCAGAAATATGGCATTAACTGTGGCTTGTATTTCCATAATCTTTGTGGTTTTGCCACAGAGGGAGGGCTGAAACGCTCTGAAATCAGAACAGTAAGAAATCACATTTTTATGGTCCCACATAGTTACGGGCAGAGACAGAAAATCCCTCTGGATTCTTATTTTTGAGCATGGGAAGTGTTGATCCCTGACCTGAAACATTTCTAGTCAAATCAGTTTTAAACAGCTCAGGATCACATACAATGTCCCAGTGGTCCACAACAACAGCGGTTTCCGACTCAGGCCAATCTATGAGGAAACAAGGTAAACTCTCACCCAAAACCTTATAGTACTCAGGATAAAATGGAAGAAACCTCAGGAGACAATATTTAAAGTGTGTTCTCTCTCTGTCTCTCTCTCTCTCTCTCTCTCTCTCTCTGTGTTCTCAGAGAGCTGGGGTTCTGTATTTGGGAAAATGTTGTACATTAGATTTTGTTTTGTAGAAATACAAAGTCCAATGATGGGATTTTAGTTCAACAATAAGACTGTAATAGGTCCAAAATAATGTGTTTAATTGAATATAAGACGTCTAACAAGAAGTTGATTTGGTGAAATGAGTACAATTAAAATGTCCAATATCAATGTAACATTATTCCAAGAAATTATTGCAATACATCTTTCTTTCTTTTTAATTTCACCTAAATTTAAAGGAACACTTGGACATTTTCAGACATTTTACTCTTACCAAGAGTGCAGAGATTAATATGAGTGGTATCAATGTTCTCATCTAACTCTTGGTAAGAAAGTGAATAAGTGTATTTCCCAAAATGATTAACTTTTCCTTTGAGCATTTAAGGATTTCAAAACCACAAATGGTGGACTAAGTTGGTTGGATCCACATATGCACTGAGAGATATTTCTGTTATCTGATTAGCTTGCTAGTAGTGGACTATAGCTAACAAGGATATCATAACTCTTGGTATAATTGAAGCTGCGTAATGGCAAATGTCAGTAAATGTCAGTCAAAACAATTAACTTTCCCATAATAGCTTGACGCTAACATGACACTAGCTGTCAGAAGACTTTGCATGCTGTTCTGATGTTTCATTGTTAGCTCTTTTACATATTGTAATTGTTGCATGCTCACATATCAGGTATTCAAGCAATGATAAAATATGAGCATGCAAGTTCAAAGCCAAACCTACTTTCTACACAATTACCGTAAATGCACATGACCTCGAAGCCGAGGTTTAGCACAGCATGAGGCAGTGTGGCGTCCTCCCTCTCACACAATAAACAACCCTGAGTACATCTATGAAACATTTTTAAGCTTTTCCCTCATACCATTGAATCCCATTATGAATAAAATCAACTGCAGTGTACCTCAGAATGAACCAAAAAGATTAGAAAATTTCCTGTCAGCTTCTATAATCTATTTTTTTAGTAGTCTGCTGTGGAGGGCTTCTCACTGTGTTCCCCCGAGCACTCCAATGACAGCAGTAATAAATGTTTGTTTTATATGGTGGCTCTTTAATACGCATAAAAGCTCCCACCCCCCCGCAGATCTGATTCTGTGTGTGACTATGGGGCATGTACAGCTGCCAAAAGAGCAAACATAACAATTTGTGAGTGACTTGATAAAAGCGAGATAGCGGGAGGTAATGAGAGGAGAATTTCATTAAATGGAAGGCATTTTTCACGTAAATGGAGAAGGAAAACAACAGTCCCATTCTTATCGTCAAATAACATCAAAAGAAAGAGCTTTTTGTGTGTTAGCAGCTGATTTGCTGTGTGCATTTCACCTCTATTTCTAAACACTGTTGACACTCTGCACAACTCCTACAATGGTGATAACAGGCAAACAATTACAATTCCTGCACTTTCTCTCAAGGCACACACACACACACACACGCACGCACACACAATAATTTTCTGCAGTTTCTATACAAAGACTTACAGCTCAGTCAAAGATGTATGAGTTATGAGATGAGTATATGGGAAAAAATGGTCACATTTGGATTTATGGATTGTTTGCGTTTTGATAAAGGGAGAATTAGAATGGGGGGGAGTGAAAGGTGTGTGTGAGTGTGTGTTTTGTGTCTGCAGCAACGGTGTAGCAGAGCAGAGTGACAATGAAGGGGAGAAAAAGAGAACATGATTGAGTGGGACATTTTGTCAGGCGAAGACGTGAGTTGGAGCCTGGATTGGGTGTGTGTGTGTGTGTGTGTGTGTGTCTATAAGGGTATACCAAAGTCTGAGTCACCCTGGACCTATTCTTTTCTTCTTTATTGGCATTCTAAAGCAGCTACCTCTGTGCTAACCTGAGCAGTGCCATGGTTGTTGATAGGGCTGCCAGTGTCCCTGCTGATTGTCTGTGTGGTTATATATGCGTGTGTGTGTGTGTGTGTGTGTGTGTGTGTGTGGGGGTGTGTGCGTGCGTGTGTGAGATAAGGACCATCAAGTCTATGTGTGCATATGAGATGCAATGTAATGTAATCAAAAGTATGTTCTTCAGCTTACAAAGTAACATACTGTTTCAGTGATGTGCACCACAGTGGGCTGCTGGATGTTGTGACTTTGTATTGCAGCAAAAGTTGAGTCAGGTTTTCCCTATTTACTGGACATCTCTGTGCATTTTTGCTATAGTCCCCTGCATCAGCATCCCTGTTGATTTGAACCTTGCGGTTGTTGGTTATTGCGTTGTATTAACTCAATGGACAATCCTCACAACAATAGATATACACCAGTGTACGTGTGTGTGTGCTAGATAGTTTGTAATGGTGGCTGTCAAAGAGAAGTGGATATGAACCAATGGTTAATTTATGAGTATTTGTGGGAGACAAAGCCCATTTTTCTTCTAAATTGTGCCACTTAGGCACCAGAATCAAAGGGATTATAGTATGAAAGGGATTAAAGGCCTTTTGTGACAACAAATTAAACATCACACATGAATGTTGGAACACAACTTTCCATGCATATGCACACACACATACAACACACAGAGACACATGCAAGGCCTCAGGAGTGAACTGCACAGCTGCAGTACAAAGTCAGAGAAACAGACTGGTTTCTTTTCAGAGGACAGATGGCTGTCAGGAATACACACTCCCCCAAAATCAATGATGTAATATTAATTAATCTCACTAACAACGAGACCGAACTTCCACAGGATGTAGAACTGGCTAAGGGGCGGCTGTGGCTCAGTAAGTAGAGCGGTCGTCCGCTAACCGGAAGGTCGGCAGTTCGATCCCCTGACTACATGCAGTCTACGTGTCGAAGTATCCTTGGGCAAGATACTGATCCCCAAATTTCTCCCGAAGGCATAGCCATCAGCTTGTGATTGAGCATGTACACGGTAACCTCTGCCATCCTCCTGTGTGAATGTGAATGGGTGAATGACTATAGTGTAAAGCGCTTTGAGTGGTCGCAAAGACTAGAAAAGTGCCATATAGGTACTATCTATAATTGCATTTTGGTTAATTTGTTAGTCCACGTGTTACTTCTACATATTGAACCTGTCAAGTGTTAGTCTAAAGAAGGTAATAGTCCTTCTTTAGCATGAGTGGCACCTGTAACCTAAGCTGTATTAATCATTTGTTGGCCACTGGGGAGCAAAATATCTCTAAAACAAGCTGACAGACACACACATCTTACAGAAACAGTGCAACATGGAGTCTCCACCAACTCCTGAGAAAAATATCTGCTAAATATAGCTGCTAAATGTTCAACTTTCTTCACCAGCCAGTGCCTTTGTGTGTATACCACATTTTAGTGTCTGTTTATAGAGCTTGTTAGCT
>JAOVVB010129825.1:0-12303 GCA_028570985.1 Heterobranchus longifilis | reverse complement strand
ATTATCTCTGATATCCATCCAAAATAAACAGAACATTGTCTGCAAACTACATGTTGGTGTTAGCATGTTAGCATTTTCACAATAAAAGTCAAATTTCGCACTGAGCTGATGAAATGCAGCGGAAGGAAAAAATATTATTAAAAGAAAAACTTTGAATAATCAGTGAATCTGCTCTTTAAACTCTGGCCACTCCTCCTCAGACACCTGAGGGATGCTAAGCTCCACCCGTCCACTCCCAACAAGTACAGGAAGTACAGCCGGCGCTCCTGGGACATGCAGGTGCGTCTGTGGAGGCGAGCGCTGCACCTGTGGGACCCTCCGACCGACAACCAGCTGGATGCCGCCGACACACAGGACCCAGTGGAGCAACTGTAAGTGGAAGGAATATCTAAACAATAGCTGCAATTTATTATTATTATTATTATTATTATTATTATTATTATTATTATTTATTCTGCTGATTTCGTTCTTGAATTAATCAGTTACATGTTTGGGAAATTTAGATTTAGAAAACTTTGAAAAGACTTAAAAGACTAAGGTCTGACACCCTCTCACATCTAAAGACAAAGTGAGTTTTTAGTCAAAGACTATAAGATTTTGCAAAGACTGAGGATCTTGCAGGGTCACTATTTGCAAGACAACTAGATTCCTTTTGAGATTATTTCCCATCCTCCTCCTGGTGGAAAATATTACATATATCAGTGAAGCATGGCATACAACATCTTGGCTGGATCAGTGTATATGTACAGCCAATGCTTATGATTGTCTAGAGAATGTTGAGATCTTGTATGGTCTGGCCACAACAGATCACATACCTGTTTCTATGATATTAAATATGAGTCTACCTGAATTGACCAGTTATGGTAACCATGGACAAAGACTGGTCAAGGCTTACAGAAGATGACATCTGGCATTATATCTCACTGACTGATAAGAGCCTAAGTAGTATTGATATACCACTTGATGTTATTCTGTGTGGAGACATTAACTGTAAGAACCACAATAGTAAACTATGTATGTTAAAATTGTGAACTGTCTAAATAATAACAGTAAATCATTCTGCCAAAAAAGGGCAAAACAATATAATGTCAGACCAGGGTGGAATGAATATGTCTGAACTTCATGTAGAGGCCAAAGAAGCTTTTAAAAACTGGGATTAATCAGGAAATGGCCCAGAGTGTGAACACAAGTAATGTGCAAATGCTCGATTTAAATATGCTGTGCGCTTTATTAAAAGAAATGAGCAGGCCATGAGTGCCGACTCCATGGCCAGAAAGCTTCAGCTATGAGTTCTAGCTCTTTTTAGAGCCGACTGTACTGCACTCTATACTGCCCACTTGTGGTGCAGTTATAGTGGAGCAAAACTGAAAAAGCTTCAGGTGGCATTTAATGATGCCTTCAGAATCTTGTTAAAGCTCTCAAGAGCAAGTCATATTTTTGTGATTAGTAATGTTCCCACCTTTCATGCTGTGTTGAGGAATTGTATGTATAAATTTATGTCGACTAACTGACTCAAAACGTGTTGTCATAATGGCCTTAACTGAGCTGATGCAAGGTATTCCTCATGTTTTTGGAAACATTGGAACAAGTGTCTGTATGTGTTTTAATCCCTGTTGTGCATTGCAATGGTTATAACTGTGCTGTTGTCTTATATTGATATGGGCCTATGTGTCTGAAATAAAGTCAAAGTCGAATTGAAAATATTATGGCAAACTCCCTTTAAGAAATATAGCATTAACAATTCCTTAAGTGTATGTAAAAAAATGCATAACTCTAGAAATGCAAGATAAAAGACCTCATGTCAGCAGTATTCTTGTCAATCTGGCATCAATATGATCCATAAAGAAATTGTATTTGCGTACAAACTTTACAACTTTGGATTTTGTCACCTCAACTCGCTACCAGCCTCCATTGGTTAGATGCGCTATTTCAATGGGAGAAGACCGTGGGAAAGACAGGAGAACCTTTTCAAGATTTCCCACGAAAATTAAGTGCTGGTTGGTGGATCACATACATGTCGGATTAAACACAGCCTCATAACACTGTCTTGTTCACTCCACCAGTTTCTCCTCCTCTTCCACTATTTGCACGAGCTGAGACTAAAAACTAATGATAATATGAAACATATTTGATTTTATCAGAACATCAAGGTGAGAAAAAGACTTGACTTGACAGTTTAAACTGAATTTTATGACGACCTTACACTAAACGATCAAGATCATGTGAGCGCACCACGACTCTAGCAAAGCTCTCATGATTTTATTCCAACATTCGGAATTTGTCTGCGACAGTGAAATCGCTTAGTCATTTGGTGTAAGGCCAGCATTAGTTAGAAACTTTTTATGAGGACTCCATATGGTAAAATAAGATCCTTTGTGAATTCTGTTTATTTTTGCAGGCAGAGCCAGCTGGCAAAGATGACCTCTGACCTGTGTGAGGACGGAGGAGACAAGCAGAGAGAGAAGGAGACTCGAGCAGCCTCTAAAGCCTCCTCTGTGTCTCCACTGGAGCTGCCTGGACCCTGGAACGTCCCACTCTCTCCGGTAACGACTGAACATCTGGGCCTGATAAATATAGTATATCTTTTTAAAAACGCAAATGTATAGTTTCATCAGTAATGTCCTAAAACAGCTGGTCACTGTAGTTTTAATCAAACAAACAGGAGGAAATGGTGCATTTGTTGGGGACTATTTTCAGCTGCGGATTAATCCACACTTGGTGCTCTCGTGAGTATTTGTGGCAGCAGGCCGGTGTGTGTGGGATTGAGTCAAAATAAACTACAATGTGTGTGTTCATGATAATGAAGGGACATGTGATGTTTTTAACAACAATGGAGCTCTATGGCACAGAGGAAGAAAATATATCAGGCTGTGATACACACACAATACTTGTTGGTGGATACATTCACTGTTGAGTCTGAACATGAAGAAAAACAGAATGTAACCACACTTAAAACAGTGTTTTGATCAGCACATTAAAGGAATAGTTGGGATGTTTTGAAGCACAGCAGCAGGACATCGTTTAGCTTCCATGTCAGGACTCCTGTCTGCTTCTTCAAACTGGAGGCGTGCCGACCGCCATCTACTGTAGATAATACACTGACTGTGGAAAAGTACCTCATACAACCACACTTAAAAAAATCCAAACTATCCTTTAAGTATAAATTTAAGCGGGGCTGTAGCAGGAGTTTAGAAATACTGAGGTCAAGAAGCCACGCTAAACCTTTTATAAAATCAGTTATTTGTTTTTTGGGGGGTCATTTCAGATGTTTTGCACAGCACCAACAGTGTATTTGTCTAAAGACCTGGAGGGAACTTATTTATCACAGTTTTCTTCCTGTCAGGAGTCTGAGATGAACCACAGGACTCTTCGCTCTCCTCCCGGCCTGAGCTACTCCTTCAGTAATCGACTGACCACCAACGACAACATGAACGACTGGCTCCGCCTCCTGATGGAGGCCGACAACGGTCAAGGTGAGGTCTGCTGAGGGTGCTAATATATAACATCTTTTACTGTTGAAATACTGTTACAAGTAAAAGTCCCATTCAAAATGTTACTTAAGTAAAAGAACAAAAGTATACTGTACTGTAATGATTATAAGTGTTGTCTTAGATATAGGCCCATGTGTAATTAAAGTCAAAGTGAATATCGGCATTAAAATATAGGCTAGTTAAAGTGCCAAAAGGAAAAGTAGTTCTGTATTATTCTGAAATTGGCCATTCTGCACAATATTATATTACTGTATTATAATTATTGATGCATTAATGTGTTCACCACATAATGTTGCAGCTGGTAACGGTGGAGCTACTTTTAATTGCTTTATATACCACTGGCTTGTGAATTTCCCCTCTTATTTAATTTTATGTTAATCTATAATAATACATAATTTTATTTATATTTTGTATTCATCTGAGTCTATAAGTAACTAAAGTTATCAAATAGTGGAGTAGAAGAATAAAGTAGCAGAAATTTGAAATACTCAATACAAATTTGAGGTAACTTTTTGAGGTAACTTTTCTTAAGTACTTGAGTAAATGTTAGTTACTGGATCAGAGGAAACACAAAACCTAATGCAAAAGAAGTCTGAAAGTTTTCTCCCACTGTGACTTTTCAGAAGCTCCGTAGAAACCATTTATCAGTGAAAAGTGAAAAATCAGTGAAAAACAATTGCATATTTGTTCAGTAAAGTGTAAATCTTTTGAGGAGATGCCTGAGGTTTCAAACTGTTCAGTCTCTGGTTTATTAGCGATAGAAGCTCTGAGAAATTCTGTAAAAACAAATTGTGTGTTAGAGTTGAAAACACGACCACACAAGTTCCAGTTGAAGATCTCATCGGGCCGCTGTTTTGTCTTGTTTTATGTTTTGTGCTGTTTTGTCTTGTTTTGTACTCTATACTGCGGTGTGGTCTGTGAGTAAATAAATCAGAATCTGGAATGCCATTTAAGTAAACAAATAAATAAATATGCCTATGAAATAAATCCTGAAATTAATAAATGTATAAGTAGATGTAAATATAAATGAGTCAATATAGTAAATAAATGTGAAATTATTAAATATTACATTTATTTACATATTTAATTCATAGGCTGATTTATTTAATATCGATTTAAATGGCATTCCGTATCTACATGTCATTACATTAACTTAGATTTAATCTCTCTGACTTGTTGCATTACGTTCATGTATTCTGTTTTTTTTTCCGGTAGATTTCGGCTCTGATGACCAGCAGGTTCCTGTTTTCTCTGACCAGCTCTTGTGGACTCCGTACTGAACGTCACCGGATCTCTACTGGTCTGAAACAAACAATGTGCAGTCGTCTGTCAACGTCTCAACCGCTCAATTGAGACGACGTTGATCCTGAATGTGTCGAGAGTAAAGTTTGTGTGTTTCCAGTATCCAGTAAGTTTGTCTTTTTAAGATGGTTGAAGATTTACTATAACGACAGCAGGGATGTGACCGGTCCTTGATCCGAGTTCCATCCACCCCTCCTCGAGGAGCGCCGCGGCCTGAAGAGACCTGAGAGGAACCCCCTCCTCTCTCAGCTGAACACTGAGCATGGTACTTTAGTTTGCACTTCATATATTTATGTTGAACTGGAGCACTTCTCACCTGCGTCATGTTTTAGTTTTAGGAGTCCCGCACTGCTAGAAAAGCTGCTATTTTTTTTGTACTTGAAGTCACTTATTTATTTTCTTAATCCCATTCGGTGTCACTTTATCGCCTCTCCGTTGTTGTCTTTGGTCCACCGTCACCGTCATGCTCTGCTGTCTGGATCAGGCTCCAGCTCCTCCTTTCCCTACCTCCATGTTTTTTCTAAAAAACAAAAGCCCTGATTAATGGAGGGGAAAAGGCTGTCACTTTGTGTTGTTGTGAGTTTCCTTTTACTTTTCTTGTGTTTCTCAATTTGTCATTTTGTGCTGCTTGAATATCGAGTGCAAAGCTGAAAGATGTGATTAATAAAGATGTAAATAAAGTGTTATAAATTCACAGGCTGACCTGTTTTCATCTTCTACAGACCCTAAATGTGTATTTGTCCCCCTTGGACAATATACAAGGATCTGGACTCAGTAGAACAACCCCAAAGTTACATGAAATGACCCCAAAGTGGTGCAAAGCGACCTCAAACTCAAAGGACCTCAGACCTGACATGTGTCTTCGGTGATCCGATCACAAACTCACCCAAGACGCATTAAGATTGGGGGGGGAGATATTACTACAGACATTCCTGTGATCTTACGTTGCAACGTCTGCTGAATAGATGTGTTTATTTACCTATAGAGCGAGGAAGTGAGATCCTATCACAAGTGGTCACTCAAGACGCATGTGGCGATGTATTTTCTTTCCAGAAAATAACAAATCAGTAGGATATAAATGTATTATACAGAAAATGTCGTAAGGGACCTGTCATTTCAAGTATGCAGCACTTTTCAAAACAAAGTGCTGCATAAATTAAGTGTTTTACATGGTGGTTTAAATATTTCAGGAGGCAATGAGGCAAATAAAATCTCTGACAATTAAAATAATATAAAAATATAATGGAATAAAATACCCAACAATAATATAGGATAAAGCAATAACACATCAGATAAGACAAAGTTGGAAATAAAAATGAAAAAAATTAATCAGCAGTAAAAAATAAATAAAAACATAACAGGTTGTTGAAGAGTCTATTTTATTGTTTTGCTCTATAGTTTTGCGTATCTTTTTTTTTGTTTGTTTGTCTTTGTAGTTATTTTTCAGCTCTGATAACTGCATCCTCCCATGGTGGTTTTTGGTCATTTTGCGTTTTTTTTAATGGTAATTTTGTGGTTGTTTGCATCTCATTTTGCAGCTCTGTCATTGTTTTGCATCTAATTTTGGTGATTTGTTTTTTTTATCTTTTCGAGGTGGTTTTGCATCTATATTTAGTTGTTTTGCTTTTTTTTTTTTTGTCATTTTGCATCTTCTGTGGTGGTTTTGCATCCATTTTTAGTCATTATGTATCTTTTTTGTGGTGGTTTTGTATCTATTTTTAGTCGTTTTGCATGTCTGTGATTGTTTTACATCTATTCTTGGTTGGTTTACATTTCTTTGTGCAAGTTTTGCATCTCTGTAGTCATTTTGTGTCTATTTTGGTTTTATGTTTTTGTCAGTTAGGCTACATTTTGTGAGTCTGAACCCCTGACTCCCTCCGGCCCCTTGGCCTGTAGGTAGGCCCGTTCAGTAATCCATTCATGGTGTTAATGTCACATGCATGTATTCTCCTCCATGGCCAACTCCTTTAACTAATGCAAGCCGTTGGAGAGCAGACAGGAGTACGTGGGGTTATTTTAGTTGATGTGCTCTGGCTCTGCAGAGGATGGAGGTGTCTCCTCCGTCCACACGGTGTGCTGCTGCAGCTGGACAGCATCAGTGTGATCTGACGGTGAATCATCTGTTTCTGTCTGTTTGTCCTTTAACACACTGTTTCACCTCCTCAACAATCTGGATAATTAAATAATAACAGCAGAACTGACTGACTGACTGACTGACTGTCTGACTGACTGACAGGCAGAACAGCCCGATCTGCTGCTGCATGTAAACAAGCTGCTGCCTTTAAACTACAACTCCCATCATCCTTCAGCATCACGGCTCTTATTCTGACACTTGCTTGAATTATATTTATTGACATTATATTTCAGTTTTAATAACAACCCGTTGTTAGTTTGTAGTGAGGATGTGATAAAATAATATAAATATGTGGCAGGTGGTGGTGCGGGGTGATGAGGTGTAGCACCGCCCCTCCTCCTCCCGCCTGGCACCGTAAATGTTATTTATGAATGCCTACCGCTCACGGGCGTGTGCACGCAGTTTCGCTATTATTACGTTTTAATAATTACAAGACATTGGACATTGATTGTAGCTGATGTTTAGGCTCGTCCCGGACCCTGCGGTGCCCGCTGTGTGCGGTTAAATCCGGACTTTAATTCATTGTGGTCGGTTTGGTGCTGACAGCGGCGGCGGCGGAGCGGTGCGCTTTAATAATACTGGGTCAATACACCGAGTACCGAGTGTCTGCCAGCCCACTGCATCCACCGGAGCCACCCGGAGGTGCTGCCCGATAAGGTAAGCATGCCAGTCGGCTGAGAGTGAGCAAAAAAAAAAGATCGCTTTGGTGCTTTCCTAGCTAGTCCAGGCTGATCCATCCCGCAGCATCCCGCCGTGTTTTCCTCCTCACACGCCGCTCAGAGAGCTCACAGGCCGGCCAGACATTATCATCACCCCCGCTGTTATTATTGTTAGCTAGCGCTGATTCTGTCTATGAATTAGCCTGTGTTTATTCGGGGTTTATTCAGAAATAACCTCTTTCATGTAAACGCTGGGGGAGGGATGAGTAACGAGAACATCCCTTGTGATATTTACCGGGTTTGTTTGTGAAATCACCGCCGCTAACGGTGCTAGCCAGGTCAGTTAGCCACCGTTAGCTTGCCTGCTGCCCCAGGATGGATGCAGCCAGGCGGCCGGTGTAGCTCCCTGTTAGCCCCGCAGACCCGCATAGCAGACCAGCCGGAGACCCCGGGAGTCTGTGAGGCAGTGGTGGGGACACAATCCTCTGTCAGCCGTTTTGTTTCAGCGAGCAAAATGGCTGAATTTATTGTGCCGACCTTGAAAGTAATAACGAGATGACATATTATTTATAGCAAGCTAACTGTTCAGGTGATGTTGACGGTGATGTAACCCTAACCCACACATCTTAATGATTTTATTTTTTCTACACTTAGTTGATGTAAAGAAAAAAAGTCACAATGACATTCCCACATTTATTCTGCACTCCACACTTAAACCGCTATCTCTGTGTGTGTTAGCATCCCTCATTGAAAACAATGGGATCTGTTAGCCACAAGCTAGCAGCAGCCGGAGATGCCCAGCGGCCTCAGCAGCCAGTCCGGCATCAGAGAGGCTGCACAATGGCCTCCTCTGCCAGGGACAGCCTGTCATCACCAAACACTGTGCCATTATTTCACCACAACAAACCACGTGTTTAACTGGATCCCCGTTAACACCAGTAACTCCAGACACTGGAATCATACCAATCAGGGTCTCAGCTGTTTGTGGCCCCTGACCTCATTTGCACCAGGAGCCAATATTCTCCATCAGTTATTGTGTTGTCATGTATCATATTTATAAGGGGGTTATATAGTAGGGATGGGAATCTCTAGGCACCTCACGATTCGATTCCAATTCACAGGGCTACGATGCAATTATAAAACGATTATTGATGCATCAAATTTTTGATATACAATATTTATTTTTTCTCAGTGTGACTACTGTCTACTTTTAAAACAGGTGCATGTGTAATGATCCACAATTAAAATAAACAGATTAATTTACTTCCATTATCTATTATCAATACAATAGTAGTGACAAATGGAAGAGATGTGTCACCTGGAAGGTTACATTTGCCAACATATTTCCCAGCATTGCAAAGAACCAACAAGAAAAGAAATCTTGGTAGTGTAGTGTTTCCCCTAGGATTGATGTGCGTGAGTTTTATTTTTCGCCTCTGGACAATATTTACACGCCCACTGACACTAGAAGGGCTAGACACATATCCTGCGCTTGTGAACGACCCATAACCAATAACAGACTGCTAAAGGGTAGCAAGGTATGGGGGTGTTCGATCTATAATTCTCGCTTCTCCCTGACTCTGGCTCCTTAAAGGTCACATATTATGTTCATTTTCATGTTCATACTTGTATTTTGTATTTCTACTAGAACATGTTTACACGCTTTAATGTTCAAAAAACACATTATTTTTCTCATACGGTCTGTCTGAATATACCTGTAGTCACCCTCTGTCTCAAACGCTCGTTTTAGCACCTGTCTCTTTAAGCCCCCTCCTGAAAAAGCCCAGTCTGCGCTGATTGACTTGCAAGAAAAATACCTGCTTCAAAACCTTTGCAAAGGTAGTTCTCAAGCCGTGTGTGTAGATTCTCAAATTGGGGGGGGTAATATTCTAATGAGCATGCATGTGACATAGGAAGGGGAGCCAAATCTGAATGGATGCTTGAATCACGTTTTCTGATCTGGACAGTAGTGCTGCACGATTCTGCTCAAAATGAGAATCACAATTTTCCACTCAAAATTGAGATCACAATTTTCTCCCACAATTCTTACGGACACCAAGTTTTAAGGAAAAAAGGTTTATTGCAGTCCATATTGTTTTCATGCAGTATGCAAGCAATATGATAATCATGATCTTATTTCAATTAATTGTGCAGTCCTGATTCAGTAGGTCTTCAGCGATTTCCTGAAAGTTTGTGTTAGACTTCGGAGCACATATTTGGTGGGGGATTTGGGATTTGGGGGTGCTCCCCCAAGAACATTTTACATTTTCCAATTGAAATTATGCAATTTCACATCATTTTGGTCCATTATTATTATTATTATCATCATTATGAGCACTCATTCTAAATATGCAACTCCCCAAAGCAAATATGTCCAAATCGTTGTCCTTCAGAAATTAGATTGTGTACATGCCTGAATTGAGTTCACAATCTTTTAACGATTAATCGTGCAGCCCTAAGTTAGAGTATTTTTTTTTGTAAATCTCATGTAAAAAAGTGTCGATCTCAGACCAAGCAAGAGAAAGAAGAAAGAAAATTTGGACTGCAGGAATGTACCTCGTACCAGCACCAGGCCAAGTACCCCTTCATCAGAGTAGACGGCGAGTGTCGGTGCTGCAGTTGCTGTACTGCGCTGGAAAAGACAGGAAGGAGTCAGGGCCACTTGACTGACTGTCTGGTTGACTGAATGACTCGGGAGGAGGATCTGATCTTAGCTTAGAAAAATGTGTTTGGTCATGCTCACCGCCTTCTAAAATGATCTAGGCTTTGGCTGATAAGCCAGTAGCGGGCATTTGTGTGTACAACAGAGAATGTGCACAACATGTAGATAACAGAGGAGTTTCAGAGTTAGACATCGACCTTTCTTCATTTTAAGTGCCGAGCATTTGGTGCAAGTTTGTATAACCGGTCGAAAACTATTTATTTATCATAGAAAGCCTCATAAGTTTTTTGTTACTCAAGAGTTAAAGAGAGAAAAATATTTTAACTCATCAACCAGGTGTACCATTTGTGAATCCATCCCTAAAAAAACACATGTCGTGTGGACAAGCAATCATCTTATCCACAGAATTTCATATGAAATTCCAGACAAAATAGCAATGTTGTCAAAGGCACCAAATATGTTAAATTGCAGGGGAAAGTATAATTAATGCAGGAGGCATCTATAATTTCAGAGCTGCCATATATAGGACTTTAACATTTCACATCGTCCCAATTCTTCAGTAAAAGATCAAAAGCATGACACACACGGTGTGTGCTCCTCGAGCATCCCCTAAATTGAAAATAACTGCAGATCTTTAACTCTGTTTGTTAGCTTCAATCCAAGATGCCAAGAGCAGGTCTAAATCTCTTCTCGTAGGTTTTCGTGCATACGTTATTAGGCCTAAAAATATATAGAAAATTGTTGGAGAATCCTGATTGTCCTCTGGGCTGATTTCAGTCGAAGCAGAGAGGAACTCAGTCATAATTTAGGTGATTCAAGATGTCTGCACCTTTGAGCATTAGAGCAGGTTAAGAGTGAGATATTTGCTGCTCTGGTATAAAGCAACTGTAAATCTTGAATAGACGGATAATCGACGGCTATCGTTTCCACGGCGTTGGACTAGTCCCCTTAAACGGCAAAAAGATGCCGTTTCACCCAACACGCACGCAGGAGCACACAATGCAACCCCCCCTCCACAGCATAGCAACATCAAACTTTACACACACACTAAACGCTCTCCCTGGAATTTACAGTGCAGTCATGCATGCACTGTTAAAATCTCCCTTGGACCTATATATCGTCTCACACTCGCACATTCATTGTGCCGTATTTAAACACCCGTCCACACACACACATATGCAGGAGCTCACACTCTGGCCGGTATAAGTTTTGCTTTTCTGTAAAAAAAAAAAGAAAAAAGAAAAAAAAAGAAAACATAAAAACAAATAAAAATGCTTTTTATGATATAAAATTTGGAGATTAAAAATATACATTTTCATGCAAAGAGCACCTTGTTGGTGATTTCTTAGGAGCTTGTACAAGGGAGCACGTATGCGCCAAACACACACACACACACACACACACACACACACACACACACACACACAGAACTGTCACTCATAAGGAAAATGAATCTCAATGTCAACACTACAAGAAGAAGTTGTATTTATTACTGGACTATAAAAGCCTAATAAACCTCCACCTTGATGCCAGTTTCAGGTCATTCGTAGAGAATTTAGCCTATGCCCCACCGCAACATGGCACAGGATGTGTGTGCGTGTGTGGGAGACATGGGGGCATTTGAGCTGCTTATAGTACACAAGGAATATGACTGTATGCGGCTGTCTTCAGGTTGTGTCTACCTTGTTCAACGCTGCATTTGCACTGTCAGTGTGAGTGTATACGTAGTTACCAGGCACACTGCAGCTCATCCCTCTCCTAAAAGCATTTTATGGGTGTCTGTATGGGCGCAGGGCTGCAGTGACGGGGACAGGGATGGAGAGGCAAGAACGTGCGATGGTACAACAGAGGAAAACAGTATGCGATAGTGAAGCCTACCGTGGCCCTCATACACTCCAGCATGGCAGGGCGGCTTTGCCCTTAACTGGGTCACCGGGGAACACACTCACACATGAAACAGCAAAAAAAGAACATGCTCTGTTACACACACACATACACACACACACACACACACACACACACACACACACACACACACACACACACACACACACA
>JAOVVB010129824.1:0-26463 GCA_028570985.1 Heterobranchus longifilis | reverse complement strand
AATACAAACATCCCATAGGCTTTTTGTCGAGGGAACCCATGGCGACGATAATTTCCGGGTTGGCCTACAAAAAGACGTCATCCATGGGGCTCCCTATAAGGGTGCAAAGTCGTAGCATAAGAACATTATGATATCAAGTTAGTAAGATGTTGTATGTTTGTATTGAATTTAAGGGAAATACAAAGAAAAAAACCAGTGTCCATGCACAGCTATTATACAGTATGTCCTATTACAAATATCCTATTACTACCCAATGCTGTCTTGTTTATTTGAATCTCTGCTGGAGAGTCCAATTATACAGAACATAAGGAGACATTAAAAAAATGTTTTTCTGCAAGAATTCACTCCTTGTGCACTTGTCTCTCCCTCCTCCAGGCCTCTGCTGGCAGATAACTGGTACTCTCTGTCCTACCTTTACTTCAGTCCTATTGGAACTATCATCACTGTCAGTGTGGGGCTGTTAGTCAGCCTGTTTACAGGTAAATAACATATTTTATATAACTACAACAAGGAAAATGGATCACATTACCCCACTGCTTATGACACTGCTATTGCTACCTTTATCTTTTAGTTATTTTACTTATTTCTAAAGCTTCCTCCTTACATCAGAGACTGTCTTTCATTTTATGTTCCAGTCAGATCACTAAGGTGCTCCACCACTTTTATTTTAAATGTTCCTTATGTGTCCCATAAGAGTACTGGTGAGAGTGCCTTCTGTTTTTATGCCCCTAATCTGTGCAGCTCACTGCCTCTGGATATTATATTAGAACTTCTCTCTGTATTTTTAAATTAAAGACCTATCTTTTTAATCTGTCAGTATTGTTATAGCCTTAGTTTTTAAGTTTTAATATATTTTTTTAATACATTATTTTCATCCCTGGTGTTTATTTTTTATTTATTCTACTGACCTTTATTTAGGTTTTTATTTTATTGGTTTAATTTTTAGTTCAGCAACATTGTATTTATTCTTAGTATATTATTTTTATTCTATTTTATTTTATTTTTTTGCCTGTGTTGTTTCAATGTTGCTATATAACGCACTTTAGGCTGCATGTTTGTATGAAAGGTGCTATATGAATAAAGTTGACTTGAGTTGAGTATTTTGTTGCATAATTTAAATTTTTTCAGAATAAAATACTTTGGAAATCAGATCTCATTGTCTTACTGTTTTGTGAGCATCAAGGTTTCTGATGTGCTATTTGTGTTGTTTGTTAAACAACATTTCAGGAGGCTGGAAGCTGAAGGTGGAATCGAGGCTTACATTAAAGAAAGAAGACACAACTCTGTATTACCTATTCAAGCTGTTTAAAGACAGAGTAAGTGCTGAAACAATATCAAATGCTATATCGACTAATAGCAGCTGCTGACTTTCTGTTCTGTGCTCTTCCCCTTTTTTGAGGTCATGAGACGAACAGGAAAGCTCGACCTGACGAGGGACGGAGAGAAGAAAACTGGCAGCACTAATCCTGCTTTCTGTGACGTTGAGCTGGACTTAACAAAGAGCAGCATTCCCACATGAAATGCAACTAATGTTTGTTAATTAATACAAGAAATGTCAATGAAGGAGTTGAATTACAGAATAAAAGTCATGTTTTCCCTGTGTTTGCCTAAGTTTTCCCCAAAGCCATGCAGGTCAGGTTTATTTAAATTGTCTGTATATATGAATATGAGTGTATGAGTCTGTCTATGAGTCATGTGATAACATGACAGCCTGCCCACCACTCACTGCACGTTAAATATAAATAATGGATGAATAGATAGATTGATTTTTGTTCTCCATCACAGCACAGGCCATTCAAGATATTTGAACCTGTGTTTACAAATGCATGCTAAAATACAGTATGTTTCTGTATTATATAACAGTCACAGGCAGACTGGACATCTGTGAACCCTCATCTGATCCACCCTACATTAACTCTCCTGATAAAATATTCATTCTGGCATTTTAAAACTGAAAACTGTTTAGTGAAAAAAAAGCATACTATGTACAAAAAAATGTTTTTTTTTTTCTTAACCCTTGTGCATCCTTAGGGACATTTTTGGCTTTTTAATTTTTCAATCATTTTGACTGTGTTAATGGATATGACATAAACTTTTGCATGGATGTGAGTTTATTTTTACATTTCTATTAAGGAAGGTCAACTGAAGCTCCTATAGTAATAAGTCTAAAAAAAACTGAGTATCCAAAATACAGACACTCAGACCCTTAAGGACAAAAATGTCCCGATTGAAACTAAATTATTTTGGCCATTACCGCATTAAATAATGTATTCTATTATATCAGGCTTTCAATCTAGAACCCTGGCTTCAAATTGGTAGTTTTTAATATTTTCCACTAGACTGAGCAAATACATGCTATTTTCCTGTTTTTTGCGGCTGTATTATGGAGCACTGCAGTGTTTGATGCAATGTATCAAAATAAATGTTGTTGCTAATCATCCCACCCTGTGAAAAAAAAATCCCCCTAGCATTTAGTATACAGAAAATAATTTGATTTTTCATAACAACAATGGCATTATGTAAACAAACAGGCATTGAAAGGGTTAGAATTCTGAAAATGAATGAATATTTGGTGGTGATGGTCAGGTCGGAAGATTTCACTCAGAGAAAGTAGAAAATAATATGAATATATAATTTTATGGCAGTTTTTTGATGCAGAAATTTTTGTCCTCTAATGACATTCAAGGTAATTAGTACTTAATGTGTGTTTGCGTGGCTGGAAAACAAACACATACAAACACACATTTAGGAAATGTAAAGTGTCGAGGCTGTTTGGAGTGAAAAAAATATGCGGAAGGACTCATTTATTTTAGGTTTTGGTCTGACTTCCACTAAAATGTCAGGGGACTCTGGTAGTTGTTCTCATGCTGGTGGTGTCTGCTGGCATTGGGGTCTACTACGCCTGGGTGAACAGTCAGGGGCC
Organism: Heterobranchus longifilis; assembly: GCA_028570985.1. Taxonomy (NCBI): domain Eukaryota; kingdom Metazoa; phylum Chordata; class Actinopteri; order Siluriformes; family Clariidae; genus Heterobranchus; species Heterobranchus longifilis. Next base: position 23,540 of record JAOVVB010129824.1, on the reverse strand, counting down.
AGGGGAGCTCTGGGGACTTTCTAACAGGGGGCCACAGTCTGACAGCTCTGCCCGTCTCTCTGTCCCTGACCGCCAGCTACCTGTCAGCCACTGCAGTGCCTGCCAACCCAGCCGAGGTAAGGTTACAGCAGATAGGCTGCATGCAGGAGTCCAAATGCAAAAATAATCTCTTCCTGATCCTGACAGGTAATGTTGTTCCTGATCCAGCCTGCTGCTGAATGATGTTTGCTTTAAACAAGAACTCGGGCCCGACCGGTACTGATTTTAGAGGGGAAACATTCACCAATTATGGCAGCCGATAGTGCACTTTTCTATGTGGATTGTGCACCGATATGACAATGCAAAGGTACTCAGAAGGCTGCTTTCTTAAACAACTTTATTAAAGAATATTTAACATTACTCTACATTATACATACAGTTAAGGGTGCTCTGATCAGGAATTTTGGGGCCGATCACCGATTGCTGGAAGCATTATTGGCCAATACCGTTCCCCCGATCACAGAGTCTATTTATTTATTTCACTATTGTATATTAACTACTAAAATTAGGAGAGGTTTTCATATACGCCGATACTGATAGATACTGATATGTCTGCGAAAAGCCAATATCGGCCAGTAACATGGGCTGACCGATATATCTGTCTGGCTCTAACAAAAACTTTTATCAGTGGGCTGACGTTTTTCCCCAGCCTTGTTATTTTGTTGCTTCTGAATGGAAGCTGAATTCTTTCTGTCACAAAGTAGTTTTAATTTTAATTGTTTAATTTTACTTGTTAACTGAAGACAGCGCCGGTCTGTAGGCCAAAATATCTCCATGGATTGGCTCACGTGATTTGAATTTAAAACAACTCTGATGTACAATAACACCCCAACAGCCTTTTATATTGCATTTTTCTGTCTATTTTCTGTCTCTGCAGAATATCTGGAGCAGAGCAGCCCGTCTGCTGGGAACTGTCACCCTGACAGTGAGTAAGAAGCCAGTCAACACATAATGACAGGGCTTTGACCTCTGTGCTTTTGGTCAAACCAGAAATCTGACACCTGAGGGTTTTCTTTTATACAATATTCTCTCTCTTTGCCACAGACGCTCTACACTGGAATCATCATCTATGCCCCAGCCCTCGATTTAAACCAAGTCTGTCTATGATTTGAATGGAGCTATCGTTCTAACACCTGTTTGTGGTCTACATTGTTACAGGGCGGTCTGAAGGTGGTGGTGTGGACTGATGTTTTCCAAGAATCCAGGCAGTCTGTCATTTAGTTTGATTATTATCAGATACTTCCTGGTTGCTGTTCAGTTTACCATAAATACATTTAAACCAAAAGTGAAAATGACAATATGGGACATTTTCAACCACTATTGAAATGGCTTTCCCAGTTTCTAAATTCTGTTTTTATATTTCCCCATATGCAGTTCTCAAAGTATGCCAGAGTTTCTCACCTTGCAGTTGGAGGGAATTGTGGGATATTTCTAACATTTTTTATATCAATATGTTTGAGTTGTATGAAAGAAAGGCAATGAATTAAATTGTTGAAGACCACTGCTGTGCTTTTAAAATATTTATTATGACACAAGGCATCATTGTTTAAAATTACGGTTTGTTTTCTATCTAATAGTGCATTGATACATAGCCATGTAAATTCACTCTTCATGAAGTTTCACCATGTATTTACAAATATATACACTGAAAATACATTGAACAATATGATTCAGTCAGTCTGATACCTAGGTTTCCAGTGTTTAGAACCATTTTGGAGGACAACCTATGATATTAACATATATAAAGTATTCATGATTTAAAACACTGGCCTTTAAGGTACAACTTGGGTATAAAAAAATACAAAGTGCATTCTGTATCTTACAGACGGATCTTCCATTTCCCTTGTGACGCAAGCGTAGTATATTTTAATATAAGGGCAAATTTGGGAGTTTTTAATTTCATGTGTATTGCATGTATGTGAAAATAACACTGTAACGTAATATGAAAATTAAATATTAACACATTGATTGTACTTTCCTCTCAGCCTGAAGGATAATTGTGTGCTGTCTATGCGTGCGTTTATTTTTCTGGGTCGTAATACCTCTTCTTAATGGCTCGATATTTCCGGAGGAAATAGAGAGCCTCAAGTTCCTTGATGACAAAGTCGCCACGGGCCACCAGCTTCTGGATCTTTTCAGGGTCTGTCACGTCTTTATTCTTCATGAAAGCTGCCTTCAGGCGCTCTCTGAAATAAGCGGATCCCTGGGGGTACTCACGGCCAAGATACAGCAGCTTTTGGAAAATGAGAAACACATTAAGGTGAATAGGGAACAGATTTTAACTAATAGATGCCACAATGGCAATTTCTGCAGTTGATTACTTACATTAAGACATTTATTTTTTGTATTATTTATTATGTATTATGATTTTGGATATCTTAAATACTGTCAACAATTTCTGCCATGTTTTTAGGAATAACATGTTTCATAAATCAGGCTATGGATGATATATATGAGCAAATCCCTCTGTAAAAAAACATCTGAATATAGATAGGAATGAAAGTTTGGCATATATATATATATATATATATATGCATGTATGTATGACACTACAGGTGAATAGGGTAAAACATTTTAACTAATAGATATTGATTACTTACATTAAGACAATTATTTTTTGTATTACAAGTTTTCTGAAATTGTAGATTTAAATATGCAAACGAGGCATTATCTAATGCTAACTTTTTGTGAATTTAGGAGAAATCTACAGATGCAAATAGACAAAGTGTCATAAAAATACTACAGCTAATACAATACACCTAAATATGTATTTCGGATGTTTTCTTTCCACTAATATGAAAGAAGACATGTAATGGAAGCAGAAAGTGACTAATTCACTTACAGTTTTGTAAAGCTTGAATACCTGACCCCTTAAAGGGTTGGCCATATCAGAAACGAGGTGGCCTGTCACTTCTGAAACGAGAATAATATGAAAGAGAAACTTCGTTAACAACAGATACAGAAACATTAAAGCTTAAGAAGACAGAAGATAGTCAAACAGTATAATTAGCTATAACCAGAGCAAGACAAAAGAGTTTGCGACATCTAAAATGAGCTAGCTACAGTTGCTAGCTTGTTAGTTATCATTTAGGACATGCTACATTTATCACAGACTCTACGAACACGCATATTAAACAGTGCATTCATATTTACACACGTTCTTCTGTTGGGTGGATTTACTCAAGCGGTACAATAATGGGAGACGTCTCCTTTCCTTTGTCCTTCCTGTGACTACAGTGGACAGCTCAGATGCTGTGCCATGGTGCTGTACACACAGCCAGCCGTATGTCGTTTCGTTATGTCGCAAACATAAACTGACAAACACGCATGCGTAAGCGTTTCCATGCTTACCTGGACGCTGTAGAGCTTTTTAGTTTCAACATGGTGAGTTTTTACAACGTTTTTCGAACAAATTAGCCCTGTTTGGCCCTAAACTTTGTCACATTAATATGGTTTTAACCACAGGGTGTTAGACTAACTATCGGATTGTTACAAAAGCGAGAAAGTAAGGCAAAAACACCTAAATCTACTAACTTATAGGATAGTAAATAGCCTACCCCAGTGAGTAGCTTTCAAGTTAGCGTTAGCAGGAAGGACCCTTGATTTTGATGCTCTTTTTTCTTCATTTTCTTATCATTTTTCCCTCTGTGCCTTAAATTCGTGTTTTAAACCTTCTTTCACCTTCTCTCTATGTTTTCTCCTGTGAATGATAGCCGCCCAAGAAAAGTAAGGTATGAGCAAATGTCAGTCAGCACATTTACAATTCTACATTAATCTGATTACCATAAGCATGTAGTTGAAGATTATGCAGCCAGGCATAGAGTACGCCATATTCATACAGTAATTGTCACTAACACACTTGTACCCACACTTCTCCTCAGTAAAGTACCCTTTTCCAACTACACTTGCAGTAGTGAGCCATCCCTGTTAAACACTTATAAGAAAACACTTATTTAGGCTATAATCTTTTGCTGGTTTCAAGTCATCAAAAGGACGTAAGCTGACCAAGGCCCTGAAGGCAAAGCAGCAGCAAGAGGAGGAGGAGGAGAAGAGGCTGCGAGAGGAAGGTAATCCAGATATTAATCTCAACTGGGGCAATATTAGAAGCACTGACATTCACATGAGACATTAAACTGCAGAAAACTGGTGAAAAGTAATCTGTGTGATAATCTGTTTTGAGCTTCTACCAAACACTTTAGGAATAAAAGAGATTCATGCAGTATTTTTGATATGTGCTGAGGTACTGTATGTACACATCATATGTGCTTTTGTATTATAGAGGAAGCAAAGCTGCAAGCAGAGAAAGAAGAGCAGGGGAGATTGGAAAGAGAGAGAAAGGAGAAGGAGATAGAAAGGCTTGAGTTAAAGGTAAGATATCTTAAGATGCCATTCATGTTGAATGGCTGTGATGTACATTATTATCTCAAGTTGTCTCAAACAAACCCCTGCTGACCGAAGAACAGAACTGTAATAGTACTGTAATATTTATATAATTGAAATAGACAACTCTTTATGGAAATACACAGTAGATGTCCACTGCTGTCTTGAGTATGGGCATGCTGCTGCTTTTCTGCGATCATGGGTGTCTTTTGCTGACAGGACCAAGAGCGCAGAGAAAATGAGCTGAACGAACTCCGCCATCTACTGGAGGAGAATCATACCGCAGTAACCAAATGGAAAAGTGATGCTGTGGAGAAAGCCAAGGTGTGTGTTGCTGTCTGTGTGAGAGGCATGGATGGATTACTGATCGGGCCTACAGGGAACAGGCCTGGGGCCCAGGGGTCTGACTCACAAAATGTTGCTGAAAAAATGACTACAAAGGACCCAAAATGACTACAAAAAGACTGAAAATTACTAAAAATAGATGCAAAGCAATCACAAAGACATGCAAAAGGACAGAAAACTGCAAAATGACTACAAGGAGATGCTTAATGACCACAAAGAGAACAACAAAAATAGATGCAAAACAATCACAGAGATGCAAAAGGACTTTCGGTGTTTTGTTCCTATGTAGACAGGGCGATGGACGATTAACACACATGCTGTTGTTTGTTGCAGTGGGAGAGATACATGCGCTGTGACGGCACCCCAGACCCAGCAGTACAGCAGGAAATGAACACATATATCAGCTTATGGAGAGATAACCCAGAAGTCAACATCACACCCGTGCTCAAGCAATGTAACCTCGCTCTGCAGGTATGTATGTACATGTGCACATATGTCATATAGTTAATTCATCAATGAGCTGTAAATCAACTCCCGTTATCAGTTATTTATCAGATATTTGCTGGTTACAGCTTCCCAAAAGTGCTTGCTTTAATTTATGTCATATATTAGAAATATGAATTTTATGGGTTTTCAACTGTTTATCAGACTAAGAAGGTTACTTAAGGTACTTCAAGTTATTAGTTTGGGCTAATTACTTGATAATGAAGATAACTGTTTGCTGAAGCTGTAACATTAATGTGTGAAAATGAGAGACAGAATTAAAGCCATGAATAACACAATTCTGTAATCAGTATCATAGTACAATACAAAATAATACTAGAGAAATAGAAGATGCAGACTTTGTTTGTGCTCAGTGTTTGTCTCTTTAAGTATGAAGTAGTAGATACGATGTAAGTCTTCTATTGTGATTTAATTAAGATTGAGTAGTTTAAATTACTCACTTTATCCTATTAATAAATCATAATCAGTTTCCTTTGAAATAATTCAACTTCCCACTTTTCGTAACACTTTGAATTCAGAACTTTTACTTGTAATGGAGTATTTTTACAGTGTGGTATTAGTACTTTCACTAAAGGATCTGAGTATTTCCTCCACCACTGATCACGATATTAATATGTTATATCTACTGAGCTAGTTTCCAGGATGACTGCTAAAAAAAACCAAATGACTGATTTAAATGAACACCATTACAATTGTGCCTCATGCCTAAAACAAGGCAATTCTATAAATAAATGAATGCTGTCCCTCATAGCTGATCGAGGAGCTGGAGGGTCTGCTCAGAGACGTTACAGATCCACAGGAGGGCCAGAAGTACCAGGAGGGTCTCATACATCTGCAGGAGCTAATCCACTGGAAACACCTCCTCACCACGGAGGAGATCCTCAAGGTACACGGATCATAGTTTGTAACTTTGCAAAAGGTGCTATATTATAACAATGATTTATTATTGTGTGCATGGGTTGCTTTATACATGGCTCCCTCTAGGTCCTTGAAATCCTTGAAAGCTTGTGAATTTGAGGGGAAAAACTCCTTGAAAGTTTTTGGACATAAATGGACATGGGTCATTGAAAGTGCCTAAATTGAAATATTTTGTCCAAGAATAGAAATTGAAGTTCTTCTGATATATATATATATTTTTTTTTTAACTTAATATTAGTAAATAGGCTACATTGTGCTGTCTGCATGTGTCTCCCGCAGCAGCCTGCTCTCCTAAAAATTACGCTTCCATACAACTGAACTGTGTTTTTAATTACATTTCTAGGAGAAACACATTTTCCTCCTGGATTACATTTGTTGTGTTGCGTCTGCATGGGTAGGAGGTCGGGATGGATGCAAAGAATGCAAAAGTAGAGACCGCACGCACTGAAGGCCACTGTGGTCGTAATAAATGTATGTTTCACGGGAGCATGATCTAGTGTGCAGACTCTACTTTTGCTTTCATGGTATGTTCTTCTGTCCAGCACCTAGTTTTTAACCTTTTGGATGTGCATGTTTTTGTGGACTTTCTCATACGGGATGGATGCAAAAACATGGACTTTCACCCAGGAGACCACGGTTCATGTCCCATGTGAATCTAAAAATCAACATTGTTATCTAACATACGTAGTAATTCAATTTTGTTACATACAACCACAATATTTTCCTAAACCTAACCAAATCATTTTGTTGCCTAAACCTAACCAAGTAGTTGTGTATCAATTCACAAAGTTAAAAATTGATACTGTAAAAATATTTTCCCTTGAAACGTAATTGAGAATGCAGTTTAGTGTTATGGGAATGTCATTTTGTATGCATGGCTGCCCTCAGTTGTGTCCTTGTTCCACGTTCCAGACTGCTGGTTCTCATTATAAAAATTCTCAGTGTTGTAACTCCAACTATGCCACTATGAATTTGAGGGAATTGGGCCTGGAAAGTCCTTGAAAAGTCCTTGAATTTGATATTTAAGAAGGTGTGGGAACCCTGTTTTTAGTATTTTATTTGCAAGGTTCAAGGCAAGATGTGCAAACACTGTGTGTGTTGGCCCTTTGAAACCATTCTTGTTTTTGCATGTTGTGTCTCTCTGATCATAGAGAGCCAACATGAACATCGACACAGAGACGGGCAACATGCAGACTGTGGTCAAAGACGACAACGTTACACTGTGTCTCTGGGCCAACCTCAAGAAGAATCCAAGGTTTGTGGAGGGAACTGTTACCAAATGATTATCTGAGTTAAATATGACAGTAAAAGAAGGGAGAGGTTTGTCATTTTTGTTGATGTGGGGTTGTATGAGTCAGTGTATTGCCTACAGTAGATAGAGGAAGTTAAGCAATGTTCTGCTGTGGACGACTCCACCAGACTCCTTTGACAAAAACAGTAATTTTACCTCGCAGAGCACGGGAGTTGCTGGTCTACCGCTGCCTCGATCGGTTAGTTAGTTTGTGTTATTGTGTGACTTTGGTGTTCTGCGAGGTAAAATGACTGCTTCTCCAAACTGAGGGCGTGCCGACTGCCATCTACTGTAGGTAATATACTATGGATAAATACCTCATACAACCCCACTTCAAAAAATCCGAACCATCCCTTTAAATGTTAAACTCTTGCCAGGTGGCCTTCACAAGTCACAACACCATATTTGGAACGTTCATATTTAGCAGGAAGTAGTATTTCTCTGTGTTTCTAATGGGGTCAAACAGGTTTAAAGGTTTGAACTTTGAAGAGGCGGACCTGGGCTTTGAGCTTCCCAAACAGCTGGCTGTGAGCAGTATCGCTGTTCGGATCCTCCACACACGTTATGACCACCTGTCCTTGCTGGCCAGGATGGCTCACCTGAGAATACACACACCTAGCCACAGGTATCTGATAGTGCTCTTACCACTGCTAATACTACTACGAATACTTTTACAGTAATACTAACCATGTTCTTGCTCTGTGTTCTTGTCTTCCTCGTCTGTTCTGGCCTCAGGTCTCTTACAGGTGGCGAGGAGGTTCCAGATGTTCCGGAGCAAGGGGAGACAAAAGGAGAGGGGGAGGTGAAGGAAGACGACGAGGCGCAGCAGAAGACAGTGGACGAGGAGGTGCAGTCCATCCAAGGGTCTGAAGGGAGGAAGGTAAGATGAAAGATCTGAGTTATTAGATTCAATGAGATGTTTATATTCTCATTGTGTTTGTATCTCGCAGAGTGCAGCCGGTCTACAGTCGAGCCCAGTCGCCCAGCCTGCAGAAGGCCGCAGGAGCCAGATACAGACGCAGATGGAGGCACTCGGTGGTAAGATGCCCCGACACACAATGTAAACCTGCTGTCACTCAACATGACTGACAGGTGTTTTCATACATGCACTAGCACCATACAACAACTAAATCTAAGTTACTAATGTTTTCTAATGTAGATAAGATTTGTCTATAATTGTTATTATCAATCATTATCATCAGTCAAAATAGGAGTGAAATAAAGTTTATAAAGACAAAAATTAAAGGTCCCATATCATGCTCATTTTCAGTCATACTTGTATTTTGGGTTGATGTTTACATGCTTTAATAATCAAAAAACATTTTATTTTTCTTATACTGTCTGTCTGAATATACCTGTGTTCACCCTCTGTCTGAAACACTCTGCACTTTCTACCTATATATTGTATAGTTGTGACATCACAACCATATGGAAGTCCTGACAGCTTGTTTAAAGGCACAGTTTGTGAATACAGGCTGTGTGTATTTCTCAGTGGATTGAGCGCTTTGACATTTTCACAGTATTTATATAGCACCTCAAGCTGCTTTATAATTAAAAACAAAATGACATGGAAATCTCACTTTTTACAATATGGGACCTTTAACAGCTCTTCTTTTATCTTGGATGTTTGTTTTTTTCTCTCTCTTCAGCGGAGGGGTACTTGACTTCTCCCTTAGAGCAGCTGACAATGATGGACCGCAGCGAGTGTTCCCAGGTGGTGGACTTAATGCAGTACACACCTCTGGGTGGGGTCTTCTACTATGACGTGTTTCACCTCCCACCACAGGCCTACCAGGTCAATGGCTGGGAAATTAGACAGGTAAAAAGAAAAGGGTTTTTCAGTGTTTGCTGCGTACATCAGGCCCAGCAGCTAAAGTTGACCCTTGTTTTTCTAGCTGTTGAACAAAGGGCTGCAGGTGTTCCCCTACCCTGTGGAGAAGTCCAACTTAGAGGACAACAAAGCTCTTCCCTGCCCTCCTGTCGGTGTCTCCGTGACACTGCCCGACTCTGTCGTCTTCTTGGAATCTCCCCAAGTGGCTCGCTGGGATGCTGCAGGTAGGACATGCAGCAACACAGGTTATATAACAGAGGTGGGACCAAGACATTGTTTTGCAAGTCACAAGTCTAAAGTCTTTGCACTCAAGTCCCGAGTCAAGACTGACAAGTCCAGAGTCAAGACTGACAAGTCCTGATTCCTAGACAAGTCATAATGCGCTCTTCACCAAATGTAATGCCATTTTAACAACAGAGTAATAATATAATACATAATCATGAATGCTTTTTAGAATTTGTATTTATTTGTTAAAACAACTGTGACTGAACTTAATCACAAAACTAGTGCTGACATTGATTAACCAGTACCACAACAGAATGAATTTGGCATGTTTCTGTCCTGTGGTGGCACACTGTTAAAATAATACTTTTAAATCTTTGTCTTTTATGATTTTGTCAAGTTGAGTCTAAAGTCATGTGACTTGAGTCCACACCTCTGCTATATAATACTCTCTCCAGCATAGTAAGACATAAAAAAAAAAGTAATGGACATTGAAATGTTTCATCCAGTGAAGCAGTGGAGGATGGGCGGTATCACTGACGTGTCTTATGAGGAGGCAGAGGACAAACTCTCCTTCAAGATGGACTCCTTCCAGGCCTTTGTGCTGATGCAGGAAACTTACATCAACCTTCCCTTCCGGAGCTGGGAGCTCAGGCCACTGGGCCAAGACTCGGCTCTTTTCACCGTCAACGGGGCACTCATCGACATCAGTATCACCGTCCAGGTAAGAGACCGGAAAGTGCTGTAAACGGAAGAATAAATCAGGACTGTTTTAATTTGTGTTTGTGCCTAACAGGGTAATGAGTGCATGTTGCAGTCAGAGCGAGAGAGAGGTCTCTCTCACCTCATAGGGAGGTGGATGAGTGGCCCCGCCCTGCAGAGGGCCATGCTCAACGCCGGGATCAACATCTTTGTGAACGAGTACACGGACAAATATGTCAGCACCTGCGCCAAGGTCTGCATCTTTTACTTGTTGCCTTTTAGAACAGAAAAACAAGATACTAGATTTTAACCAGGTTTAGCTTGATTTGTTACGAATTCTGTGTTGAATGCACAAACTAGTGTTGCAGCATAGTGGCTGCATGTATCTATAGGCTGGGCTTGATGGGAATGTTATTAACCAAAGTATTGGACAAATTAGAATTCTGACCTGATGATGACCCTGAAAAGTTAAGGGATCGCCAAAGTTAATAAAATTAATTCAGAGGGTATCACCAAAGTCAGTAGGATTCATCCTCTGGAGACCATGACTGTCTGTACAAAATACCATGACAATCCATCTAACAGTTGTCGAGGTATTTCAGTCTGGACCAATCAATTTGTATTAGTGTATCCATGCTGCTAGCATGGCTCTTAAAGGAGCAGGAGTAGGATTTAGGGATCTATGGGCAGAAATGGAATATAATATTCATAATTATGTTTTCATTAATGTATAATCACCTGAAACTAAGAATCGTGTTTTTGTTAGCCTAGAAAGAGCTAACACAGAGTCACTGCAAAATCGTCGTTGCAATGTAATTTTCACAACAATATATGTTGCTGGAACGTCACGTAACGTCATAGCAACCTACCGAGTGAAATTGTGCGTGATCGTCATAAGCATCGCCGGTACATTGTCCCAGTGTTTCCACCACTTTTTGGAGTTGTGACAATGTCGCTTTATATTGCTGGGATGTCGCATGCACTGTCTACTAACAGAGTCGTTGCAGGAACATCGCTGCAACGTTTTAAGTGTAATGATGCAGCAACATTGTTATGGCATAAATTAACAAATGTCACAATCATGACGTTGCAGGGACATACTGTGTTTGTAGGGATTCATATCTACATATGAAGCGGTTCCTCTTTCACATGTTGCACCACCATGTTTCTACAGTAGCCCAGAATGGACAAACGTAGTCTTGCGTAGCCAGATCTATCTCCACAGAACCATGTCAGTGCTGGAGTAAGGTCTAGATGGAAATAAGGCTTTATCCAGGTACTGTTCACCTGGTAAGCCAGACTAGGACAAACCACACACTGGCTCTAGAGAGGGCCTCTGTAGACTCTCCGCTTGGAAAGGGAGGTGTGAGGGGAGGGGAGGTGAGGGGAGAGGTATTCAGTTGGTTGCAATATACAACCTCACCACTAGATGCCACTAAATCCTACACACTGCTCCTTTAAAAATAATTTGACACATCTGATTTGTAAAAATGTATTCTTTAGCAGGGCTGGGTAGGATGTCTGGATTGTTGTACACATTGAAAAGATGAGATCATAGGAACATTAAAAAATAAAATAAAGGAAAATGTCTCTAGCTTAAACTAATCAACACTATTATGAAGTAGATGGACATAATTCTGCCTGGACCAGCCACAACCTTACTTACATGTAAACAACCTACTCACATGATGTAAAACTGAGAGGGACCATTCTACAGAATGAGTAACTTCCTTTGATTTGCCTTTACTAATACTTGTTTACCAGATTACAGTCCAACATTTTCCAGTGTTATAAATATGCTGTGTTGTTTCTCTCCTCTCCAGGACCCACTTACAGAACATGCAGCCTACGAACAGATGGCCCTCTTCTCCTCTGCCTGCGCTTTCTCGTGGAGCAAGTGGAATGCCAAATGTGGAGCCGAGCATCTAGTCATGCAGGTATTCTCGCTCACACAGATACAGCTCATTGCATTCAGCTTTAGTTTTCCCTCCTCCAACATGGGGTGGCCATGTTTGTAACCGCCCCTCTCCTCTGCCAGGTGTGTGAGCACCACGGCGCGGCCCCGGTGCCTCAGGGCTCGTGGAGTCTCTACCTGCTGGGCGCTCAGAGGAGTCAGAAACTAGAGATCACAGAGAAGAGCGAGACTTTCTCTCCAGACTATTATCCTGGAAGTCAATTCCACTCCACCTTCATCCACATACTCCAGGACAACATGAGCACCGAAGGCATAGCCAGGACCAGAGAGTCCAATTATCTGTTCGTCGATACAGTACAGAGCCTGCTCTGTGCCACCAGACCCCTCGTGTATTCATAAACCTTCTTAAATCTACAAATTAAAGTCATAAAAAACACCTGCATCTGAAATGTACATTTGATGCACATAAGAACACACATCTTCTATTGTAGAATTAGCTACTTTATTTGTGCAAACTTTCACGCACCTTCTTTGGAACATAAAAAAACAAGAGTATGAAGTTGAAAACGGTGACAACCACAGCAAGAAGTTAAAGAGGAAAAATTTAAAAAAAAAGAACCTTTGGTGTTAAGACTGGAACAATGTAGAATTATAACTTAACAAAAATAAACACATATTCACATATCCACACTTAAAACTAACAAACGCATAAATATAGATTTCATAATGTTTAAAACACTTAAAATGAAAGTTTTATTACCAGTGTTTATAGACTAAAAAGTTATAAAATGTTCTCGGCAAAATCCCATTTAAAAGGCTGGCAGTCCTCTGTTTCCTCAAGTGCATGTATTGTGTTTTAAAAAGCCACGTGGCACAATTGGAGCCATCGTCCATGATGTCTGTCAATGGAAAACTGCGCAGCAGCCTGTTGTGTGACTTTGTGGATCCGTGCGGTCATTCTGATCAAGTTGCGACATGATTGGTCAACATTGTACCAGCTCTGATGACTGATCCTGCCTGATTTGACAGATTGTGTTGGGTCCGGGTAGACTGCAGAGAAACGGCATCATGATGTGTTAAGGATGTTGAGCAGCCCACTGTAAAAGGACTGGTTTCCACCACCTGTAACTGCTCCTTCTCTTAAAACAGACACACGCATACACACACAAAAAGACTAACTAATTTAGCAAACGTGATGTGATGCATAAAATCCCTCATAGGGTCAACTATCCCCTGAGGCCTGGCCTGTGTTGTCAATGTAAGTCTTGTTTTAGGAATCTTCAGGCACCAGTAAACATCCCAACAGCCTCCGCTCAGGAGTGGTGCACTGTACTTTCTTCATCACCACCCGCAGTGCACACGTCATTCCTGCAGAGGGCTGATGGGCGGTAACACCATCCACCCCGGGGATCGGGAGCTAGACGGGGGGCTGTCCGTTATGCCGGAGCCCCGTGTAGGGCCACAGCAGCTGCTGGATGGTCATCCAGGAGTCCCCGGTCCCCACAGGGGCTGCATCTACCGCTGGCTGCATCACCAGGCTGGCCAGCAGTGCCAGGAGACCTGCAGGGGAACCATCAGTATTTACCAGTACACAGAAGGAGAGCCAACTATCCCTCGTGCTCCATTGGGAAAATGTCTATAGACATTAAAGGAGGAAGAACAGCTTATGTGAATTTCCCCAAGGGGATGAATAAAGTATCTATCTATCTATCTATCTATCTATCTATCTATCTATCTGTGTCATCCTGGTTGGAACTGACACATATACATGGTTTTAAAACCTGTGAAAGATTTTTTTTTTCAAAGAGCAAACTTTGAAAACAGTGAACTCCCATATTGTAAGCACTGCACATGGAAACTGTTGGAGAAATTCTCCGTAGTTCAAATGTGAAAACGACAAATCCAAGTAGAAAAGTATCCTTATGGTCTAAGAATTATCTTAAGGGCCATTGCAATTGGTGCCTTTCCATCCCCAGGACATTATATGCATAAATATGCACAAAAACTACTATAATACATTATAATATCAAGCAAAGACTGAAAAAAGGAACACTACACTTCACCATGAAATATAATTAGAATCCTTCAGAAATCTTTTTTTTGTATTGTGTGACTGCATTTCCAATTTAATTTGTAAGTAAACCACTTGAATGTGCTAAATGTCCTCATGCTATTAGCATTGATGTCATGTGGCTACATTTCATGTATTTGCTAATGCTAAAAACTCAATCCTGTCACTTTCAGTCCTGTTACTCATATGAACCACTTTCCCATTTAAAAAACATGTAAAAAAGAAATAAAATGGCCTGAGATTGATCATTACACATTTGGAATAGTTAAATGTGTGTTATTAGATACAGTGCTGAAATAAGATAAAGAATGAAGTATAATTTTGAAAAGTTACAACATGCAAATGGAACAGATTCTGCAGAACGGCCCTTAAAAATAAGCACTACAAATAAACAGACAAAAGTGTACCTGCTAGCACCACCACCATCGCCAACCAAAGCCAGAGACCCCGGCCACCTCTGGCTACTGCTGCAGCCGCGGCCGCCCGGGAAGACGTCAGGCTGTGGGACAGAGACGGAGACTGGGCCATCCCTGGGTCTGTGGACGTCGGGCTGGAGGAAGGGCTGGGACTGCAGGCGGGCAACCAAAGAGAATAAAATGTCACCACATGATGGAGAGAAAATGAGGCACGAGAATAAAAAAAAATGGTCCAAGATAAAGCAAAAGATTGAATAAGTTACCAAAAATGAATCTTAGGAAAGGAGTCACCACAGAACACTTTTTTTTTAGTAAAAACTGTGGGTCATTTGTGGTAACTAATGCAATGGATGGCAGGCAGTGAATTAGCTGCAGCTTGGTGCAATCTAAAATTGGCTTCAATGAAGCGTATTTTACCTCCTGTCTCAAACAGTGTCAAAGATGCAAACCATTCACGTCATCAGCATAATGAAAAAGCTGTCAGCAGCAGTTAATAGCAGTTGGCACGGAGGTGGATATGAGCATCGACTGGTGAGGCAAAGGCAGCTGACAATTTTAGCCTGGATGTCAACCGTAGGAGTGCTGATTCAAAATTACTTTATGGTCATTAAGAGTCAGTGCAAGGCTGGAAGTGACCTTTGATTGGCACTCCTACTTGATAAATACAGGCCTTTTGCATGCATTTATTGTTTTTTTTAGACAGAGATAGAATCCACTTTGGACTCTCCTCCCTTCACACTTACAGCATTACAAACAGCTCATCCTGACTCCTGAGCAATGTGGAGGGAGGAAAAGAGGAGAGGACAGTTCAGAACAACACATGATCCGCTTGCACAAAACACTCCCCACAAAAATAAAGAAAATAGTCCCAGAGTAGTAGTTTGCACATAAAACTGTTAAGGCGACTGAACATGTTAGTAAATGACAGAAGACTGAGCTGAGTGAAGATGAATTAAGATGCTTCGTTAGCTGCACACTGCAAATCACAACTTGAGATCCATGCATGAAACACAAATCAGGATGCTTCTAAAATCCGTCGTCACACGGACACACACTGATCTCAAGACAGTTAACAGCTGAAGGGAGCTTCTGGACCTTCCAGTAAAAATCTGTTAACATGGTTAAAAGCCGCTGAACCCCTGGAGCAAAGAAGAAGGTAGTCCAGCACAGACCCATAAAATGAAAGAGTTTCATCACTTAGGAGGTTCCATATACTCACAACCTTTTGTTACTTTGTTCTTTTTTGTGATAAATGATAATCTCACATTAAATAATGCATCATTTGCTATTAATTCAGCCTCTATGTGGCAAATCTTTGACATTTGTTGGTGTCTCAAAAATGTCTCCAGCAGACAGTAATTTTGTTGAAATAAACAGTACAGGGAGAAGTGGACAGCTACGCTGCCATAAGAGACCAACTTTGCCAGAAATTTAAAATCTGTCACTGATGTCAAGATGTCAGGATCGTTGGCACATTGATGGCTGTGTCCACTGAAATTATTTTTAATATCAACGATGATCTCGTATACCAGAAAACATTCAGTTTGCAGCTACTGGAACCTCAGTGCAGCTAAATGATGAACTCTTCCACTATGCAGCTAGCCTCTTAGCTTTTCTGGCAGAAAGTGGTGCTGCAGTAGGCTAGTGGTGGGTATTTGGTTGGACTAACGTCTTGAGGGGCAGAATGAAGGAGGTGAGTTTGCTGCCCAGCTCACTGAGACTGGACCTCCTCCTCTCTGCCACCGGTTCCTCCTTCTGCTCGTCCTCCGACTGGCAGTCGGTGTTGTCGTAGGCCGTCCTGTGGGCACGCGTGAGGTCAGGCATTCACAAACACACTGTTCCAATTGCACATTCAAATACAAGCATGGCGACATAACCACACCTGTCCTGTATGTGCACATGCACACATGCACATTTCATGCATATGCAGCCAACAAATGTTCACCGATCTCCTGCTGTACACAAAGAGAACCCTGCAATATAACAACGCATGCCCAGCAATTCAATTTACATGCTCCAATATTGCATCATGAACACACAAAGCCATTTCACAACCTTTCAGATATTTGGAGAGCATTAAAAGTGCTTCATTTCATATAATCTAAGCTTCAATTTTGGCTTAGCTATAGTCAGATTCTACTCTCCTCGTCCAAACATTTGAAAGCTACATGAAGACCACGCAGTCTCCTTTACATTTTACACAAAGGAAAAACGTGCTAGCTTTGGAATATGACACAAAAGGATGTTGGCTTATGATAAACACTTCCCCATGTGAAGAGAGACCAGATGCACGAAAGATGGCCGCTCTGTGGTTTGATGTCTTCATCACTGATGTTTTTGTTGCAGCAGTCTAAGTTTCACCCTTTCTTTACATTATTACTGCTAAAGTCTGTCACAGATATTTGCAATTAAAAAGGTTTTCTTTCAAAGTTTCAGGTTTGTTATTTAATTACACTTGATTTGTTTTGTATAAGTGCTGCATTATGTTGTATTAAAACGTTGTTGTTGCATGTAGTTTGCATTTGAAAAATGCTGCAAAGTATTTCCATATAGCATCCAAAGTGATTTGGAGATTTGTAAACTTGACCACAACAAAAGTAAAATGGCCTGAAAGACTCTTGTATCTTTACAATGTCACACCGGAAAGCTGCCATCTTTATGCACCTGGGGGCCACTGTGAAAAAACGAGTGCGACGCAGCCAGCGTGGTACCCCCGTCTTACCCCTTCATCAAGAGAGAGGGCTCGTCAGTGTCAACCCAGGCCGCAGAGCTAACAAAGCGCTTTAGAGGCGGGCGCGCAGAGTTCTTCCCTGCCACATTCCTGGAAACCATCATTATCACACAGGGGCACAACAACAACAACAACCCTCATGTCACGGTGGTTTGACAAAAACAACCACTGCTTGTAGCTTCCTGCACATCAGAAACAATGCTGGTGTGTTTTAAAGGGAGTCGTTTAAACAGTCAATTTAAGCACACTCTTCCCTTCACATGCAGACTAAATCTGGTTTAACGTCACTCTCCATATTATAATGCAGATCCACACATTAACACACGTACAAACACCTACCATGGGGATCGCCTGGTCAGCCTCTCTGCTTCAGCCTCTGAGCAGTCTTGTGTTTTGGACTGTGGTGGGAAAAAACAATTTCAGCCACGATTCTTCCTTTGCACAACCTGAAGCATAAACATTTTAAATCTGGATCCATTTTCCACCATACTAAAACCTGTCCTACATTTTACATACATTTGGTCTGGTGTAGTATGATACTTTACATTTCTAGTTTAACTATGATTGAACAATTTTCATGCTTTGAGCTGCACTGTATGTAGGTGCATTCAAAGATATCCTAAGAAAATGGAAATTGTGGCATCAAAACATAACTTTTATTTATACAGTTTAAAAGTGGATATCCAGCTATGGAGGGAACAGTCAATGTTTTTGTTTTTTAAAACTTTCCATCGACCTTTGGAGCAATCTGCACTCTTGCAAGCAGGATGCTCGGGTTCTAGTGAAGCATGCTTTGGATAAACTGTATTGTATTAAGAGTGCAAAAAGCCCAGTCGCTGACAGAACCAGAGGGCATGCTACATAATCTGATCTCTCTTGTTGGACAAAAGCCACGGCAGCATCTTTCTCACCATGTCAAAGTGCATGTTTCCTCCACCAGAGCGGGGGATCGCTGCTATGCTGACCCGCCGGGTTGACGACTGTTGGGGCAGGGAGGGGGGTGAGAGGAAAACTTCATAAACACACATTAATATTACAAACAGGAGAATAGTGAGATCATATGTAACCTAGCTGACCTTGTAGTACTGTGTTGTCTGCTTCTTGCCACGGAAGTCATCTGGAAAGAGGAACAGTTTAGTTAGCCTGTATGTATGTGGTTTGTGTGTGCCATCACTGAGCATACATATTTATACATATGCCCCAATTGTATATAAACCGGAACTCGTGGTGGCAGTGTAGCATGAGACACTAGAGACACAACCATAGAATACGAGGAAGAAAAAAAAAACGGAATGGCGATGTATATAATACATGCTTTAATAGTTGTCAGAGACTTTTTGACTCTCTTTTGCCCTCTATTGCCTATCTATTGCCAATGTAAAGGACGCATGTGGGCAGTGACAAGGACATCATTTTCTTATGTAACGGGAGCATAAATGATCCTTCAAGGTAAAATCTAAACCTTATGTATCTCAATAGTCTTTCTGCCATTGCTACAACCATAACATTTAATTTGCCTGGTTGTAGAAGAGAATTGTGATAGTGAATGTGCTATTAGTTTCTATAAAATCTAAGGTTAGAACAAAATAGTATAGCTAACTGGCAGCATCAGTCTAAAAATGTATTGCACCTTGATAGTATGGAAGCATTACATAACCGTTCCCTACCTCTTTCAGTTTGTGATCCAAACGACCTCTCGTTCTGCATTAGTGCCTCTCTCAGCTCCAGCAGCTCGGCGTGCTCCTTGGTGTACATCCTCCTCAGGTTCTCCACATGCTGGATCATCACCTCCACTGCCTTACCAATACGACTCTCCTGACATCCACACACACACAACGCTCCATTAAATCACCAGACTACCATTTGTTTTGTTATTGGCACAGCTCATATTGTCATCACAAACAGTGGAAACAAATGCTGACATTATCCCACCTGGTGAATAGCTCCTAGCATCTCGGAGCGACTGGACACCCGGGTCATGGACTGGATGAGGATGTCCAGGTTCTTCTGGAGCCTCAGGATGATTTCCATGGACTGGTTGTCGTCCTCGCACAGAGGAGTCAGAGCCTGAGGACAGAAGAGAGAAAAGGACAAGGACAGGGTTGATGAGAAACACAAATACTCACTTCAAAACTAAAGCGCTCCATGCACAGAAAGCTGCACACTGACCTGCAGTAAGCCCTGGCAGCTGGACACCTCCCTGCGGACGTTCTCCTCAGCCAGGTCACGTGACCTCTCCTCCAGCCGAAGTCTCTTCTCCAGGGTGAACATGTCGCACTTGAAGCCCAATGCCAGACGCTGGAACTCCGCCTGAAAACATATGAAGACACTTGACTGTTGCATTTTGGCACTCATTGCTGGAGACGTACAGTTTGTGGCATTATCTCCTGCCAACTGCAGACAAGACAACTATTTCTAACATTTCCTTGTTTGAGATTTCACCCCTATCAAAGGCAGCATTATTGTGCTGGCAGAAACTTTACACCAGATAAATCATGAAACTCTCGCACTTCCCTGTAGAAAAAAGTTATTTTTAGTTATAGTTATTTTATGGGTTTCAAAGAGAAGTGCAAACTTAGTAACATGTCAACTAACTTTGTATGTCAATATACAGTATGTGGCTTCTAAAATGTAATTTCAAACACACATAATCCCCAAAAAGTGTCACACTTCTACTACAAAAGAATAAAAAAAAAAGTACTTTTTCAATTTTATTTTATTTATATAGCGCCAAAACACAACAGAAGTTATCTCCTGACACATTTCAGGTCTAGACCATACTCTTTAATTTACAGAGGCCCAACATTCATACATACATACCTCAATCTCCTTGTCATTCGGTGACAGGCTGCAGATAAAGAGACAACATTGAGTGACAAGTCTTATAACAAGTACACCTGGATGATTATGGATTGGAGTGTTGTGTTACTATGATCATCTGTTACCTGTTCCTGTCCTCTCTGGAGGTGCCACTGGTGTCGGAGATCATTGACGTCTCAGCTAGAAAATAAAAAGAAATAATAAGCAGGTGAATCATGGCACGACAAATACCTGATCAAATGACGCAATCACCAATTAGAATTTCAGCGACAAATGGAATTAAATTTGGTGGTAAATATTATCTATAATATCTGGTATATAACACATACATTCCTTCTCAGTGGCCCCGCTGGTCTCACTTTGGTCCTCCTGAACTTTGTGCTCCTCGATGGCCTCCATGCTGCGGGACAGCTCCTGCAGGGTCCGGACAAACATTACTGCCTCTCTCTGCTTATCCGCCCCCTCCTGGTCTCCTTTTAACTTGGTTCCCTCCATGCTCACATTGCCCTCAACATCCACATTGCTCCCTTCACTCGCTCCCTCCCTCCTCTCGACTGTCCTTCAACAGTTTTTACATAATACAGGTGAAATGTGAAGATTCAGAGCAGCTGGCACTCAGTGTTGTTGGCTCTTGATTCTGAATGATCTGATCCTGAGTGGAGCTAAAATGAAAACTATGCACTCTCCCTTCCTCTCTCTCCCTCTCTCTCTTTCATACACACACATGCACACGCACACACATGCACACATACACACTCACACACATGCACATGCACACACTCACATAGCTGGAAAGACAGCATTTCTTTCAGGTCACAAAGTCCTGCTGAATGAGGATACTAATGGCACAATCTCATCACTGACAAGGACATTTAATCGGAATGACAGCAGCTCCATTCAACATGATCCTGGTGTTTCGCCAAATCTACTCGGAAGCTTAAACTAAGCATATAATAATAAAGATTATGTGTTAAAAAACAGAAAACAAAACAGAAGAGTAAATCATAAATAACAATGATGCATTATGATGAAAATATAAAACTGAACTAAAACTAACCAAATCTTTTTTATGCATTAGGAGGATGGCTATTTGTAACTGAAAAAAAAAAAAAAACCTTTTGTATTGCATACCACCTGCTACAACCTCTGTTGTGAACGCCATTTAGGGTCTGGTAGCAGATATAACAATTATTATAATAAAAACAAAAAACAAATTTGCTATAAAATGTGACCTTAGATTAAAAAAAAGAAAGATAAAACAGCAAAAACTACAGTATAATGACACTGCTTTACACAAGAGCAGTAGTCAACTCCAACACTCTAAATCCTTTCACCATTAATATGTGAAAATGTTACTAAGAAGTAGGAGTAGAGCAGGTCTTACCAGTTGCCTCTTATTTTTGAGGGGGAGGGATTCCTTTTTGGCTGCGCTGTCCTCCGATTGGCTGGGGTCAGAGGTCACGCTGCCCATGCCGCTCCTCGATTGGCTGGCATGTGTGACGGACGATCCCGAGCTGCTGTCGGAGAAGGTGGTCGCTCCGCTGCTGGTGAGGCGGTCTGTCCCTGGGAGGAAGAGTTGGTGTGTGGGTGGTCAAAGTTACACGTAGATGTAAGAAGGCGTAAACAAACAGTCAGCATAGAAATATCAACTTCTCTCCTCATCTCCCTCACACAAGAGTTTTTCGTCCTACCTTCCATGCTGGCGGCTACTGTTGGCACCTCGGCTGTGCTCTCCTGCACGCTCTCCTCCTCTTCAACCAGCACGGGCAGCAGACACGTGCTGCAACACACACACACATGCAGTGCAACTTTGCACAATCCTATTTGCAAAAACTAATCTAAACCTTAATGTCTCTAAAGAAAATGCAGTCAGCTTTTAGAGGTGATGCAGAGAAAAAGTTCTCCCTTTGCAGAAATCACTAAAATCTTCAGGAGTATTTGCTGCTGTTGGATAGTGTGTGAAGATAATGTGATGTTTCCTGAGCGAACATTTGACAGTGAATCACTCACCTGTCCTCCGCTGCTGATCTGTCTGCCGACTGGTCCCGGCTCAGGCTCTGAGACAAAAAGTAACGAGAAGGAGGGAGGGGGGGGGTGAGAAAAACGCAGGTGGATTTGCGGTGTATTTTTCTGCCCCACATTGCAAGAAATGGTCAATGATTACAAGACAACACATACATGTAGCGTACCTGTCCCATGGCAGTGAAAGGCTATCTAAGCTCTACAGTGTGTGGAAGAGAAAGATTGGACTGATTCCTTATATAATGTGTTGCTTCATGGAGAGCCCTGCAGCTCTGTGAGTGTGTGTTTGTTGAGGGTACTCAGAGAACACGTTAACACTGGCACAGTGCTAAGTAGTGGAGGCGGACTGCGTGTGAACACACACACACACAATGGAAGGTAAGCGCTCAGAGCAACGCAATGGGATATTGTGTAATGAGTGTGCATAATATCCGTTTTGACACGAAATAGGAGAAAGCTGCCATACCTTTCACTGAACACAAAACCGAAGGAGACTTCAATGTCATTTTACATTCAAAGAAACTGTGACGCAAAATAAAACTGCCTGCTGCTATGTTTCCTATTAGCAGCATCATTAAATCCAACACGTGTTTATTCATTTCATTGAACGTTCTTCCAGAAGTTGAAATCATACAAAGTTTTTCTTTGCTAAATAAGTTATCTGTATGTATTTATTTTCTCTTTAAGATATGCTGATAAACCTACTTTAGTATCTGTAATATTATTTGTATCATTTATCTTGTCATGGAGATATAGGGTGGGGTGGGAAAAGTTCCAAAGAAATGTCTTGTAAACTTCATGTTATGACAAAATGTTGTTGGACAGAAAACATCTATAATAATGCAGTGATAATCCATAACAGCTTTGCTTTTGATGCATGCACAATCATGTCCTAGGACAACATCTTAGTTATGTCACTGCAGACAAACTGAATAAACATTACTGAATATAAGGTGCCATCAGTCATGTTTATCATGTATCATCTCTTTGAGATAGTAAATTTGTCACTTGATATAACATAAATTATTGAATTTCACTCCATTTCTCTCATTGGGATAAATGTTAGTTTTTGCCATCTTATGTTGAATAATTAAAAAAACAAAGAAAATATATTAATAGTGAGATAATGTTATGTTTATACTGCCTACCTGCTAGGGCTGAACAGTTAATCTCAATTTTATTGAAATCGCGATATGGCGTACTGCAATTTTCAAATCGCAGCAGGTGCAATATTTGTTGAAGGCAAAATATGTCAAAATACCATTTTAAATTAAATATTGTCGTGCTGCAGAGATGTCCTGGCCTACAAATCGTATTCTACAGATTTAAGAAA
>JAOVVB010129804.1:0-12304 GCA_028570985.1 Heterobranchus longifilis | reverse complement strand
CAGTATTCTTACTAAGCTGTTTACATGGCTAATGAAAATTAATATACCACTAATATTCAATATAATAATATAATAAATATCAACCACCTTCTTGAAAAGGCCGGCGTTACGATGTTTACTCATATCCAAATACCTGTTGGTATCGAAGTCTTTCATAATGTTTAAAAGTAGGTGTGTTTCTGCTTCCGACCAGATATGTGGACTTTTCTTTTGGACATTGCATCTCTACCTCAGCCTTGCAAACGGTTGGCTAGTTGGTTTGTGTACAACAACCATAGCAACGCACAGAGCTGACCGTAAACAGGCAAGAGGCCGTAACTGCGGTAAAAACCCCAATTGAGACACATATGCTGAATGTGCTGTATACATGTCCAAAGAATGCTGCTAAAACCCGAATAATACCGACATATCGCACGACTTAATTGGAAAAAACTATATTCGGAAAAAGGCCTTATTCTGAATATCCAAAAGGAATAAGCTGTTTAAATGACCTGTATCAAATTTGGAATATTGTCATATTCTGAATAATAGTGGAATATTAGTGTGCATGTAAACAAAGTCATTGCTTTTTAAAAAACACTACTGGTTTTATGCAGATATAAACTTCTTACGCAATTCTACTCTCACAAGCAAAAAAGCCAGAAAGGGAATGTTTAGCATTTGTTCACAGTGAGTGTGTAACAGACACATCACAGGGATTTGCCTGAGGTAAAAACATACAAATGAGTTAAAGAAAAAAATCACCATGTCAAAAAAAAAAATATCAAAGACGCATTACGTGTTAAGACTGTTCAAGCAACTGTACATTTCTCATTTCTGCAGTTTCTAGCTTTTGATTTTAATACTGCGGATTCATGCAGTTCTCTGCAGTATCAGACAACACAAGTTAACATGTTTTAAAGGTAAAACTCATGCTGTTCTTTCACACCTTTACCCCTTTTCCTTTTGCACACATGCTAACTGTAAGGTGTAAATCCATGTGGGGTGGAAGCAATGCACATATGTTGTAAGTGTAATTTGTCAGCAAAATAAAACTTAAATCAAAGGGCCACTGGTGCACCATCGGTATGGTGCACAGGCAAAATAAGTCCATTGTCCATGTAAAGTTTCAACCTTTCTGATCGTTTATTCATTCAAAATCAAGCAAGCAAACAAAGGAACAAACAAATCATTGCTCCCGCTGCTTCTCTTGCTCTGGTAAAAAAATAATGGCCCCATCCAGGCGCATGCTGCAATTCACAAACAAAACAAAACTGTGTTAAGAGGAACACGTGCATGAAATAATTTAAAAGTCTAACTCTCCTCCCACCAGTTTGTCTTGTCATTGTGTTTACCATATTTTTGTATTGTCACACTGTATTTCTTGTATATCTGTCTGTCTTGGATAATGTACAATCAAATCTTAATAAAAATAAAATAAACAAATACTAATATATAAAAATTACTAAATATGCAAAAAACCCAAAATATGCTAAACAAGAAACTAAACTAATTAATTACTAACTAATTAAATGAAGCAAAGGAAAATACTATCAAAAATGTAATCTAAATAAAGCAAACATCTAGAATAATCAATCATACAATCCTATTTATTATTAGTAAACCAACAACTAAATACAAACAACAAATAAATGGCTCCAACAGTAACATTGTTGTGTTACTCCACTTGGACGTCTGTGATATATGACCCCTTTTAATACACACGTAGTATCTCTAGCTCAGTGAAACACCCTTCTTTCTTTATGTGTAGCCATCCTTTTCTTTGTCTACATGCCGTTCCACAGTGACAGATAACAGAGATTGATAGCTGAGCCTAAATGCACGAACAAAGTCACAATGCCCTCTCGAGTCAATGTAACCGCTTTGAATTCGGTGCACCTTCTCCCTAAGTGGAACCAAATATAATCTGTGTTCTTCAAGAGCAGTCAAGTGGGATGTCATAAGGCACCCTGCGACGCTGCGACAGTGGTAATGTTAATGTCCTCATTTGGTAATGAATTATTTATACCAATAAGTGGTTGATCTCGGCGAGTGTCAAGAGGAGCTGTAGATTATGGTGCAGCTGTCACTCTGACTACCGTTATTTTCCCATGCCGCGCTTTGCTCATCCCTGCTGACCCCACGCCCTCGTCACTTTGATTACAATCGCTCCGCAATGCGTCGACGGCCCAAAACACCAAGACCCCTTGGCTTTCTCCATCCTGCGCTGTCCAAATATAGCGCCAGCTTTCTGATTTTCTGAAAGGAAGCCATTAAAATGTCCCCGTCCATTTCTCTCCCTTGTACATTTGCATGCACGGGGCCAAAGCAACAAAACACCCCAGAAATAGGCACAGACTTAACTCTCTCACACACACGCACACAGTCACACACACACACACACAGTCACACACACACACACACGCACACGCACACGCACACGCACACACACACACACACACACACACACACACACACACACACACAGTGACTCTCAGAACAATTTAATGTTTTTTTCCGATGTCATAACCCTTGTGTGGCAGCTCCGTGGTTGTGTCGATGACTCATTGTATAAGTGCAACTATGTCACGTACTAACTGAAAGGATGGAGA
Source organism: Heterobranchus longifilis (assembly GCA_028570985.1). Taxonomy (NCBI): domain Eukaryota; kingdom Metazoa; phylum Chordata; class Actinopteri; order Siluriformes; family Clariidae; genus Heterobranchus; species Heterobranchus longifilis. Next base: position 9,713 of record JAOVVB010129804.1, on the reverse strand, counting down.
TCTTGAAAACACTGTGAAAGTCATCGCAGGCTGGCAGCCAAGCTTTGAGTGAAATGGAAGCCCAATTTATTTGCCACTTTTACAGTATATAGTGTATATAAGTAGTATAGTATATAACAGAGATATTAAATAGGCTAGGAGGTTCTCATTGCAGCTACAATGAATCTATGAAAACTTCCTCTGAGGGCAGCAGATAGGATGTTGCCATTGCTAGTAATATATATTCTTTTATTCATTTGGATGCTGAAGACAGTAATGTCATGTCCTCTCTATTATTTCTGGGAGTTTGGAGATTTTAATGACTGGAGGACAGATTACAGACAGATGGTGGGCTTTTTAAGGCTGATGAGGATGATATTTTTAGAGTCAATATCTTCAAAATATGACTAGTATTTCTCCCTCAAAATGATATTTTTGGCAGTGTGAAGGATTGTTTCAGGCAGTATAGGGAGCACCAGGGATGACGTCTTGTTGTAGGGCAACCCAGAAGTTAGTGTTGCCGTGGGTTCCCTCGTCAATTATTGAATTGGATTTTGGATCATTGCAGAACATAAGCTCTGTGGCGAACACAAGTTTATAATACTTACATGTTTTGTCTAGCAAGATAATCTCTTCATATGAACACCACTTTTCTGATTTTAGAAGTGTAAATGTAATCGGCAGAAGTAAAAAGCTAACAGGCTATAAACGACCAACAGTCGCATTTCGCGGCCCTCGTCACCGTCACCACGACTAAACTGACGGTGACGTTTAATGTCCTCGATAACCTCTGTAGTCTCATTTAGCCACTTGTTAGCAACCGCCTTTTTAAACACATAAAAGCTTCAAAATGCACCAGCGGGGTATTTACAGACGTGTTTTATATGGTAGAACAAAACGTTAAAATCTCTGAAGCTCGTGTTAACCAGAAACCTTATTTCAGACGTCTAAACAAAAACACATTCAAAAAAACACATTGACTTCCAGATGAGGGAACCGGAGGTGCCAAAATGCTAACTCATTTCCAGGATTTGAAACTACAAACCCTATGAGTCCTCTAAAAACAACTTCCTTTTTAAAAATACAAACCAAAAGAATTATAGGAAACAATAACAATGAAGAACAAAAAAACACAAAAGTAAACAAAGATTATCAGGTCATGTTTTTCTCTTGCTTTGGGTTCTAGGTCTATATACCTTTCTGTTCTCAGAAAAATAGTATGCATTACACTATAATACCAATAAAATTGATGATTTCTGAGCAGTTCAACATTGACGGTTTATGCCTTTCCTTTATAGATCCTCCAACAGGTGGACTTCAACAAGAAACCAGGGCGAATGAGCAAAAAACCCATCAACTTTGCAGTCATCCTGAAGCTTAGCAAGGTCAACCTAATGGAGAAAGCCTATAAGGTAAGTTTACTGTGATCCACCACTTGTGAGGACAGATTATTTTCTCTACAGTTGGGGAGGAGTATTTGGTGTGACACTGCCCGGCGTGTTTGTGTCGGTGCTTCTGAGCTCTGAGAAGGAGCAGCAGCTGATCAGATGAGTGGTTCAGGCCTTAGTTAATGTTATTTTCACGTAGCTCCCTTACACTGCGTGTTAGCCTGCGTGTGTACATAAGGGGATTGAGGGCAGCGCTGAAAGCCCCTTGTCAGGGCTCTAAAACTGGCCCTCTGTCACCACGCTCAGTCCTGCAGCCAAGAGGATTGCAGCGCGGCCCTCTGGGATTATCCCCTGCACTCCGCTCGCTAGGGCTGTTTTCACTGCTGTCACCTGGGCAGCTGCCACGAACTCCTGCCTCGTAGACTCACAGCAGACCTGACTAAACGAGCACTGATCCATCTAAACCTGAACACTTATTAGTCCACATAGGCTAGAAAGAATTTCATTTGTATTCAGAGAGGCAACTACGTGTCTAATACTGTAGGTGATGCATTCGCTTACTCTAACCAAGTGGGTTTTTTAAAATGTGCATCAATTAGGGTTTTTTTTGCATTCGAAGGTTTCCGAATGAAGCTTTGAATGTCTGTCGTCATATTTTCTGACGTCATCACCCTAAAAAAAATTGATGGAGCGCAGAGCGAATGCAGATGCATAATATGATCCTTTTTTATAATGACTTATGTAATTTACTATAGGCCTAATAGTGTTGGAGCTGGAGTAGATTTTTTTTTTGTTATTGTGGTTATATAAATGTAATTTATGGCGCTAGATTCCTGCTACACCGCCCCGTTAATAGCATACAGGTGTGTGCCTCGCTTTGTGTGCAGCAAGCAGGAGAGCAAACGTTTTTTGACCGCAGTGAAAATGTTGTTTTTGAAACTCACAAAAATCATAAGCCGATATTATTACAGAAACGTGCAATGACTAAAAAAAAAAACGGTGCCTACAGTCTTTGCCTGTGTGCCGAAGGGCATACTTTTCTCTGGATTAGCATAAAGTTAGCATTTTTGTAAAGTGGAGACTCTTGGGTACCCATAGAACCCATTTTCATTCAGATATCTTGAGGTCAGAGGTCAATGGACGTCTTTGAAAATGGCCATATTTCCTAGCTACAAATTTTGCCAAAATGTAGCCTAACTTTGGAGTTTTATTTAGCCCACTTACCAACAAGCTAGCGTTTGTACCAGTGGATCCAGCCTGCTACAGCCTCGGAAAGACATCGGCACTGACGTCCCCATCATTCAGTCTGACATCATGTTAGCTGATTTCTGTTTGGGAGGGCGTTATTTTGTTTTGTTTTGCCCTACGTAACCGTCCCACCATTGCATTTTTCAGTTGACGTGGACCCCGCAGTATCGATGGCTAGGAGCACTTAATTTTTTTTCTCATTGATAAAAGCAATATGTTGATTTAAGAGTTGTTATTTCTGTATGTGGACTTAAGACACCATGTACAGCTGCGTCAATCTCATCCACACAAATCACCTGTTTCTCATAGATGCAGCTAGGTAGCTAACTCTCTTTGTCGATGCATTTCCATTTTTAATCACACCTGCTAAGCTCTGATTGCTTCTCTAACCGGAAGAAACAACCATCAGCGGGCACACCGGACCAATCTGAATCGCCAAACAAATCAGAGATGTGAGCAGAGATTCAGAGCTCTGAAACAAGCTACGCTGTCGATCATGAACGCTAACACAGATATCAGTCTTGGTGTGTTTTGGTCTCTGTGATTTTTGCACTGAATTTAGTTGCACAGCAAAGAGGCGAATGATAACTGAAGTTTTACACACCCCTCTGAAGGATGAATATTGCTCGTCAATCTTACTGTTGTGTTGCATTTTAGGACGGGTTGATTGACCAGCTGTACGACCTGATACTGGAATACTTCCACACTCAGGCCAGCTCCATCGGCTTCCCAGAGCTCGCCCTGCCCACCGTCATTCAGGTAACACGCACGCACACACACACACACACACACACACACACACACACACACACACACACACACAGGTGTTACAGAATGACATTGATTCAGTCGAAACTAATAAGGAAGCAGTGACGCTGAACAATTAATCAAATTTTTATCGAAATCGCAATATGGCCTCCAGCAATTTTCAAATCACAGGAGGTGCAATATTTGTTAAAGGCAACATATGATTTAAAATTAAATATCGTGGTGCTATAGAGGTGTCCTGCCTAGACTATCATATTCTACAGACTTGAGAAAGAAATCTTTGTTTGGTACAGATCCTCGCAAAACATCACACCATGATCATTTTCAGTGAAAATGAGGATAATGATGTAAAATGATCATTCCCTCTAATATTGCAAATCATATCGCAATTACAATATCAGTCAAAATAATCGCAATTAGATTTTTTTTTTTTTTAAATCTTTCAGCCCTACACTGAACATCATTTCCAGATTTTAAAACCTGTCTGAGTAGGTGATTAAGGATCTGCTCCCCTCAGGGGAAACGACCACAATCCCTCCTCTTCTCCACACCGTATGGGCGGACTGGATAATTTTTTTTTTTTTTTTACACGGGTTCCTCCTTTCTCATACCCCCCCCCCCCTCCTCCATGTCCCTGCAGCTGAAAGCGTTCCTGAAGGAATGCAAAGTGGCCAATTACTGCAAGCCGGTGCGCCAGCTGCTGGAAAAGGTACAGGAGAACAGCAGCCACATCACAGGACGGAGACAGAAGGCCGCCTTCGGAGTGGCCGATGCCGCCGCTGTGGTGAGTGAGTGTGAAAGACAGACGGAGGGAGGGAGGGCAGAGGAAGACTGTCTTGTCCTGATTTTACAGGATGCCTTTCCAGAGTCCTCATTTTACCTTTTCCATCTGTTTGTATTCCTTCTCAGTTTGGCTTTTCTGTTTCCTAATATGAATTTTTTTTATGCCTCCGAGCCGGCGATAACCGTGGTCGGTGGCGTGATGTTCTCGGGTTTTCCGGCTGTCCGTCCGTCCGTCCATCACATTCTTGTGAATGCAATATATCAGGAACACCTCGAGGAAAATTTCTTCAAATTTGGACCAAACGTCCACTTGGACTCAGGGATAAACTGATTCGATTTTGGAGGTCAAAGGTCAAGGTCACCGTGACCTCACAAAACACGTTTTTGGCCATAATTCAAGAATTATGAAAACGTTTCACACAAATGTCGAATAAGACGTGATGACATTTTGTACCCAAAAGGTCAAAGGTCAACTTTACTGTGACATCATAATGTTCTGCAAAAACACTTTTCTGGCCGTTATTCAGCGCCACAGCTCAGGAACAGAAGGGGAGACATTTGGTTGGATACTGAATTGGTGACACTAATCTTGAAACTGTGGTGATTGTTTAGATCTTCTGTGTTTCCGGGTTGAAGATGTGTGTGAAGCATCCACGTTTCCCCCAAAATACACTAAATACCTTTTATATTCATTCTTTCAAAGTCTTTGCTACGTATCTTATTAATCTGGACAGACATAGATGTAAATTGCAACTTGATTCTTTTGGCAAACTATGTTTATATGTGTATATCTTTTTTCGACATACTATACTTTGACTTTTTTAGACAGTTTCTTGAGATTCTTTAAATACACTAATATTTTGCTGGGTTTATGGTCATTCAATGTGTTTAGAGTGTACATTTTGATTTATGTTCATCCGTGAGGTTTTGATTTAAACATTTAAGACAAAAAGAAAAACTACAAATGACACACTAGACCATCTTAAATGCCAGGAGAGAAACCTGGCTGGCACCCCTGACCAATTTATATAAAAAAAAAAGAACACAAAAGTCAAACCGTCACAATACTATACTGACTTTTTTTATTTTTTTCGACATACTCGGGGCAGGAATTATACAGCGGCCATGGCATTAGGATCCATTTTTAGCACGACTAGCCAAACTTCAGCCTGTCCTTCAGGGATGTGGACAGATAGACCCCAGGTAGTGCTCAAGCACCTGCCCTTTTGCCCTCTGACCAGATAAATGCCCTTTTCGAAAGACGTTTTTTATTCATTTATTTTTCTAAATGTATATTTTCATTTTTTAATGTGGCCCATGGCATCAATTCTCAATTAAAAGCGTGTAATAATGCCCGAAAATTGCATTTGAGTTGTAATTCTGCGAGACCGCACCTCACAATCCTCCCCCCACCCCTTCCTTTTTAGACTTTCTTGTTGACACAGCTGCCGCACAAACCGAGTGCCCTGCAGCTGCAGCAGCAGCAGCAGCAGCAGCAGCAACAGCAGCAGCATCCACTTATGAGAGGGGTGCCCTTTTATTCACTTGAGCACCTGCCCCCCAAAATGTCTGTGCATGCCACTGCTGTCCTTATTCAGCACAAGTAACTTTAGTCTTATCAAAGTTCAAAGTGTGGCTCGACATTTTGTTCGCACAATTTGGAAATGCGCAAACACAAACCATTATTGTTATTGAAAATCTTTCAGATGACGTTAAGCTACGCTTTCTGTACTCCAACACAACAAACTCTCCTCACTAACTCTCACTCATGTTTTCACCATTCCGGCAAAAAGTCAGCTCGCAAGATTTCAGAACGACACTTCTCCATCTTTCCATAATGTTGTCAGACACTTAAAATAACAACCTGAGCCCGTCAGTGGCATGTGGACGTACATTGCAGGTGCCATATTGACCCGTGCGATTACATTGCAGCCCGTTTCACGGCTGTCGGCTGCAGCGCTCTTTATACTTTATACTGGACCAATTTCGAAAATTGTTGTTCCCATTACTCTCGGAGACATAAACACATCGGAAAATAGGGTCCAGGTTGAAAAATAACAAAGTTCCCCTTTAAAGCCCCCCTCCTTTTTGTACTGCTTAACGTCTAAGATTTTATCTCAAACGGAGTATGGTTAATGGTCGGACGTCACCATGACAACCAGATTGCAGCTCCAGTAACTTTGCTAATTTGTTGAATTTACAGTTTATTAGACCACAATTGAGCCAAACATTAGCTTAACACACCACCTCTTTCTCTCACTCGCTCTCTTCTTTTTACCATCTCCTCCTGCGTCAGCTGTCTGTTATTTTAGAGGCTGCTGCTGCACCGAGGAGCCGCAACGGCACTCGCCGGCCAAAACGCACTGCAGGACACAGACATGTTGCAGAGGTCTGCTGTTTGAAATGCAGTTTTAGGATGTTTTGGAGGTGCATTGTCCACCAGCACCGTCCGCTTTTGCCCCAGCTCAAAGCACGGACAGTGCACTGGGCTGCACTGTGATTGTTTTTATTTTTTACTCTAACGGCACTTTGTTGCTGCATGGAGATGCTCTTCATGTCTGGGCTGAAAGTTGTGAGCTCCCCAGGGTCCAAACCTGTTAGAGGACGGTGCTGATGGATGATGCAAACCTCTAAAACATCCAGAAACTGTATTTCAAACGGTGAACCTCAGCAACATGTCTATCCGTTCTGCAGTGCACTGTGGCCGGGAGACGGTAAAGAAGAGAGTGAGAGAGAGAGAGTCGGTGTTGTGATATTTCTGCCGGTGGGATTTCGTGTAATCCACTGCGTTGATTGCTCCCGTTCACCGCACACACAACTTACATGAAAATAAACAACACTCTAAACTAAGGTGGAGGAAAGTAAAAAAAAAAATAAATAAATAAAGACCTTCAATTACCCTCAGTTAGCTAATGCAATAAGTTAGATTAGCTAAATAATTTTACAGCTAACTGCGTTAGCTAACCGTTTGTGATGTTTATGACGTCTGACCTGCAGTTCTACTATCGTAGATATATATGCGTTCTACTATAGTCATACATCATCATCCCATTTTAAACTTTGAGCACAAAATAAGTTATTTGTCAAAAAGTATATGATGAACGATGTGGCTCATCAACATTTTAATGTTGTTAATGACTCATGAATGAAATATATGAAATATCAAAATACCAAAATACATTTAAATAAAAATGTAATAAAAGCAGATGCAACGCAGTCATTTATAGATGAACAAAGACGGAAATCAGACGTTATCAAAGGTTGCAGTCTTTTTTTTTTTTTTTAAATGACTTGTAAAACCTGTATGGATTCATCTGTTTTGTGATTTATGGAAGTCAATTGTGTATTGTTAGCCAAAATTTAATAATATCCAGTGGGTCATAATGCAGTAAAATTATAAGATCAGTTAAAAATAAATTACAGCCCTGGTGAGTCATAATTACTGGGCCATGCAACAATAAGTTTTATGATTTACCTTGTCATGTATGACAATCAGTTTTATTGCGTTTTGTACTTATTGAGAGCAACAGTTTTATTACACTGCGACAAGTAATTTCATTATCATTTTCTACAAGCTGTTTTATAAGTTCACCTTATTAGCCCCCGTACCGCAAAAGTGATCCATCTGAGGAGGCTGCGTGCTGTTCCGACTGAGCACAGATAAAATCGCACACAGACGATGTTGAAATATTACAGCAGCGTTCTTTTAGACATGCTGTTCATCAGGTGAGCATCATCACGTGACTGCATTTGATTTCCCTATTGCAGTTTAGTTAAAGAGCTCAGAAAAAAAAAATATTCTAATTAAATCTTCAGCTTTGAACCATTTATTTGGGGAATTTTTGTCCTTGAGTAAATCAGTCTCTACTCTAAACTGATAGTAAATGTAACATACATGAATTCACAGTAACCGAATTAGAAGACAATTAACAAAACTCAGATTGGAAATTAATTAGGCCGGGGAGTTTGTCCATTATTCATTCTTTCTAATAACATAAATCAGAGGAGTTGTCTGTTGTCAGCGGCTGTGGTGCGTATGATGGATGTTTCCGATAATTGACGATAGCCGACAATCAAACAGCTCAATCCACTTGATTTCAATTCATTAATAATCAGTGCAAGTTTGACTCAAATGTCTGTCTAAATGTAACAGTTGTTTCCACAACAATTCAACCTAATGTTAATTTGTTTACATCTGTCATTTAGGTGAGTCATGTCTGCTGCACACTACACTCGACACTAACTCGTAGGTGGTGTTTTATCTGAATGTTCTCAAGAAGCATCATGAAGAAAGCAGTGTCTTCCAGTTGCATGGAAAGATAACTTTTCACTGGAAACTTCTCTTTTGGGCTCTTGTCCAGTTGAGCCCAGAGACTATAAAATATGGACGTAGTCTCCGTGATGTCACCCATAGATTTCTGAAGAGCCATTGTGAAGCTCAGTGTGGGTGGCTCCGGCCGTCACCGTACCACCATTTTTTTGTACCAAGCTGTAAACATATTTCTGCTGTAAATAGGGATGCTAATCTAGATTTTTTAATTTTTTTTATCCTGACCAATAGCTGACCCTCGTTAACCAATCATTAACTGTTAACGGACAAGAAGGCAACTGAGTCCCAGCTCACCCATCCTGGAGAGTTAAGGCTCGACTTCTGCGTCTGCGGACAGCTGCGGACTGTCTCAATTAGTTTAGCTGTGCCGTTGTCAGCTGTGTGTCTGCCTGATATACTCTGTGTGTAGGACAGCTTATTTAACCCGCCAGTCATCATCGATATAGTGGCATGTGTTACGTAGCTCTCTGGCGTAAATGCCATCCAGCAGTCATTCGTGAGAGCCACAAGTTTAGCAGAAAAAAGAGCTCTCCAATAAGCCACTATATTGGAATAAAAGGCACAATTGCATGTGTTGCCCCCATGAGTTGTATTTAAGAAATGGATTGTATAGCTGATTTTTCTTTAACCATGCAACAAACGTTTTTTAACTAATAGTATTAAGCGGTCAAAATTGGTATCGTCAGTTAAACGGTTAATTAACATCCCTAGCTGTAAAGTTGGGCATTTTAACATGGGGGTCTATGGGGATTGACTCGCTTTTGGAACCAGCCTCAAGTGGCCAATTGAGGAACTGCAGTTTTTGAGACTTTAAGACATTAGTCTCGCTTAGTCAGACTTATCTCCACAGCGCTGCTGGGGGAAAGTCTGGGTTGAATGCGCTTTCCCTCCTGGATAGTGAAAAACCTCCCTGGCCTGTTTGTATTTCCTGAAACCAATCACAGTCGTCCTGAGCGGCGCCACACCCCGACGGTGCTTCTGCAAAATAGTGTCAGAAGGGAACCCGTTTTGGTGGAACACGTCCACGAAAATGATGTAAACATATTCTTTGTAGATCTTTACAATCATTCACTGAAAGAACAGTACACGATCCAAAAAACGTCATTTTCAGCGTGTAGGTTGACAGCTCGGAGGTTGTTGTTTGTTTCTTGTAGCGAAGGGACTTTGGGAACGGGAACACAGACTTCCTGTGCGGCCAGGAAGTAAGGCTTTATCCC
>JAOVVB010129784.1:0-12304 GCA_028570985.1 Heterobranchus longifilis | reverse complement strand
GTGTGTGTGTGTGTGTGTGTGTGTGTGTGTGTGTGTGTGTGTGTGTGTGTGTGTGTGTGTGTGTGTGTGTGCCCAGGGACGGCCTGTGACCAGCCGTATGTCCCAGTGAATGGAGAGTTCATCTGCTCTGAAGAAGAGGAGGGTGTAAACTGTACTCTCCACTGTAAAGAGGGCTACAGCTTCACCCAGGATGCAGTGCACAGCTACTTCTGCGCCTACAACGGTGCGTGGGAGCCGCCCTACTCTCCAGACAGACCCGACTGCTCAGGTAAGCACAACACACGTATTACACGTTACTTATCCATTAAATATTTTGTTACCTATACTGTCTACGCTGCACTACAGGGTTTGCACCAATCTACTCCTCATTTCTGCAGTGTATTTAAACACCTGTACTGTGTGCGCACATAATTTTTGGATATAAAACTCCTTTTTTCTCAGTGAACCGAATAGCAAACAACGGGGTCAAACCCTTCGAGATGTTGTTTAAAGCATCTCGCTGTGACGATGTGGATCTGGTCAAGTCATTTACTGGGGAGTTCAACTCCAAACTGGGAGGCATGGTGAGGATACACACACACACACACACACACACACTAGGGCTGAACAATGGATTGAAATTTTATCGAAATCGCAATTTAACCTACTGCAATTTTCAAATCGCAGGAGGCGCAATATTTATATTTATAATAAGGTGAACTATGTGTGAAAATATCAGTCTGAATGAAGTATTGTGGTGCTGGTCTCTACAGCACCACAATATTCTACAGACTTAAGAAAAAAAAAACATTTCACCTGTGGAAAAAAAATAAATTTTTTCACCTGTTTTCACAGATGAAAAAAAGAAGAAAAAAAAGAAAAAATTCACCTGTTGTCACAGATGAGAAAAAAAAAATTATCCTGGCAAAAACACACAAAAAATTGCAGAAATGAGAATAATGACAGAAAAAATCCTTCTAATATCGCGAATCATATCGCAATTACAATATCAGTCAAAAATAATCGCAATTAGATATTTTTTCAAAATCGTTAGCCCTAACACATACACAGTGATTTGCTGTAAATCAACTTTCAAACACACGATGCTTTTGTCTCCACAGCTCCCCAACATTTGTAGCAGCGGTGATGTCACCTGCAAGCTGGAGGTGATGTCACAGGGTCACTGTCTCGAGTACAACTACGACTACGAGAATGGATTTTCTATCGGTAGGATTTATCCTCACTAAACATCCCACCCATATTTTAATGGAAGCATCTTATCAGCTCATTATTCTTCCCTCTCCCTATCTAACATCTATCAGCACCAGGGGGCTGGAGCAACAGCTGGGGTCCTCAGGGTGCCCAGGACTACGCCTACTTTGAATCAGGCTTTGCCACAGGCACCCGGCCGCTCGCCAGGCAGCCGCAAGACAGCAGCGTGCAAACCCACCACCGCGCCAAGAGGCACCGAAAAATCACAGGACCCACCAGAGACCAAAAGATCCAGATCTTTTTCAACATCACAGGTATATTAAATGTGTTTGTTGACATTGTAGTGCTGGGAATATATGTTATGGTCTGAATAATACAATATTATGTGTTACTTTATACTCTTATTTTATATCTGTGTTTATGCCTCCGCATCAGCAATAGGCATTATATTTTCGGGTTGTGCATCCCACTCAATGATGAACCAAATAGATTTGGGTGGTTAAAGGTCAAAGGTCAAGGTCACTGTGACCTCACATAACACATTTGTTTTTGGCCATTACTCAAGAATCCATATATGCTTATTATGACAAAATTTCACACAAATGTCTAATAGGATAAAATGATGAAGTGATGACATTTTATACCTAAAAGGTCAAAGGTCAACTTCACTGTGACATCATCATAATCTGCAAAAATGCTTTTCTGGCCAACGCTACAACTAATCATGGGTGTCTTGAAACTGTGCTGATTGTTTAGATCTTCTGTGCTGATGTGTGTGAAGCCTCCTTGTTTTTGCCTAAAAACAACACTTAATACCTTCTGTTAAATTCCTTCAAAGTCTTCAGTCAGGCCGTAATTCTAGTTTTCTATTTAATACCATCAGTTGTTATCAGTCCTTTAAACTTTGTCCATTCTCCCAGCAAGCATCCCTCTGCCCCTGTCGAGGAACGACTCAATCGAGGTGGCCAATCAGAAGAGACTCCTGCGGACCCTGGAGCAACTGACCAATCGCCTGAAGCGAACGCTGGCCAAGCAGCCGCTGTCCAGTTTCCACGTGTCCTCGGAGATGATCGTAGCCGATCCCAAATCTCTGGAGAGCAAGAAGCCCTCTCTGTTCTGCAGGCCGGGCTCCGTGCTCAAAGGCAGGATGTGCGGTGAGTGGAGGCCACGCCCTTCAAAATGAATTTACCGGGTTTTCTTACCTTTATAACAATATCAAATAAATGAAAATATATGAGATTTTTAAGGTGAGACACTACAGGCAAAACATACGTTTTTCAATTTTGAGATTTTGGGTTACTTCTTTCAGACTAGTGGAAATAAAGCATTTATTTTACCACACTTTGTCTATTTGCGTCTGTAGATTTCTCTTAAATTCACCAAAAATTGCTTTAATTACCTTGATTCATGGTGATATCTATTAGTTAAACCTTTTTACCCTATTCACCTGTAGTGTATTGCAAAGTATCTGAATTTTACAATACATATCTTTAAAGGCCATTTCTCAAAATGAGTTTTTCTCAAACGCTGAGCCACAAATCTCCACTTCAGTAGCACTTACATCCACCAAACTTTCCACTTTCATTCCTATCTATATTATATATCTTATCTTAAGAGGGATTTGTTCATATATCATTCAGAGCCTGATTTATACAACATTATATTCCTAAAAACAAGTTTTTTGGGGTTTTTTTTATGGTTGTTGACAGTATTTTCTAATTTATGGAGTGATAAAAAAGAGAAAAAAAAACCTTTGACTCTAATATGTCAACAAAATTAAACAAGAATTTTGAACCTGGCTTTATCCAATGTTCACATTTCTGTTCTGGAAATGTATTTGAAATTGAATTTGTATATTTAAACATAACATTTCAGAAATGTGTCATCCAAAAGATAATTCTCTTAATGGGGAAGTGGTGATATATATTGCTTAATTTTTTTCCCTATTGACCTATAGTGTCTCCCCTTAAGAAAATCTTACACAGCTATAAAAGTTTGATGTTTACCATAAATCCCTAATGGTGCGCGCTGTTGCAGTGCAATGTCCGGTGGGAACGTACTTCTCTCTGGAATATAACGAGTGTGAGAGCTGCTGGCTGGGCTCCTACCAGGACCACGAGGGTCAGCTGGAGTGTAAGTCGTGCCCTGAGGGAACCTCCACGGCCTACCTGCACTCCCGCAGCGTCGCTGAGTGCAAAGGTAAGACGCAGTTCACAGTCAGACCTCAGACTGGAGGACAAACTGCATTTGCAAATAGCTTAGACAATATCTGGCACATACTGATTAGGGCTGCACGATATGAGGGAAATATGCAGTATGCGATAACACTGTTGAATAAAGTGATAACAATATTAGTTGGATAAATGTATCCAGATCTGCCTTTCTGCTGCTAAAATACAGTGCTTGTTGAATTAAAAAACAGAAAGGAAATTATTTCTAACATTCCTTTATTGAACAAATTGAACACTGAACTCAAAAAGCCCCATTAAAAAAAAGAATGATAGTTACATTTTAAAGTGTACAGTTATCTGCTGATACTCTCTTTCAACTCATTTATACCAGAGTGTCTTTCACGATATGTTGCAGTCTTTCATGATGTGTTTATCACGCAAGTTGATATCGCAATGGCGATAAAAAAGCGACTTATGGTGCAGCCCTAATTTTAGCCGTTTTCGGACCAAACGGTTCTGGGGATCCCCCGAGATCTACATACCTTCAAGGGCATTTTTCTGTTTGCATTTGTACCAGACCTGACGGCACCAGAACGCTGAAGTGACATATCGATTTGTCTGTGTTTTCTTCCGTGATTTTCATTAAGAGCTGTTTGTTGTGTGTCTGTGGTCGACCGATCAACGGACACTTACATCACTCATGGCTCCTCTTGCGCTGGTAGAGTTTCTACTCAAATAAAAGTTCCTTGGGTGCGGACACAAGAAAAAAGGAGGTTATTAGAACTAATTTCTTAGGACTATGAAAAAGTTCTTCAGGCCCGAAAACGCCTTTTGATAATAAAAATGTAGATGGATTGCCTCTTACTGATCAAATCTTACTGTCTTGGCAACTATGCTGCTCATCTGGCACCACACGCAGGATAAAATGATGTGTTTTGATGTTCTTTCTGTCTGAATATTGCTCACGATGTGGTGATTTGCATGTGTTTGCAGGGCAGTGTAAGCCTGGTAGTAACTCTCTGAATGGACTGGAGATCTGCGAGTCATGCCCGCTGGGACACTTCCAGCCTGGTTTTGGCGCCAGGGAGTGTCTCGTCTGTCCCGACGACACGTCCACTGTCACCAGAGGAGCAGTGGACGACACGGAGTGCGGAGGTGATACAGTCTGACAGTGTGCACTCCCTTTATGTCCTATCAACTTGCCTGTTTCCTTCTTCACTTATTCAAAACACTGCTAGGTAACAAAAACAAATAGAATTCCAGCCTGTAAGAAAAACATGTCTGTTAGTATTTGCCATTCATGTGCAATTATATCAGAAAGACAAATCCCTACTTGGAAAATTTATTTGATTGCCCTTTAAAGTTGGATGATACATCTGGAAACTGTGAAAATCATTGCTACCTGAGTTTCCTCTGCAAATGTGGACTTGGAGCTCCCAGATGTTGGACTTTTTAACCAGCTAATGTCACTTTTTTTTTTTTTTTTTTTTTTAATGTTTGGGTGATTCAGCTCCATTATATCCCTCTTCTTTCTTTCTTTTTTTTCTTTTTCTGGCGCTCCTCTGCTCCGGTCTCCGCTCCTGCAGTCCCCTGCTCGGCAGGTCATTTCTCCCGCACCGGTCTGGTGCCCTGTTACCCTTGTCCCAGAGATTACTACCAGCCTGAGCACGGCCGCTCCTACTGCCTCTCCTGTCCCTTCTACGGGACCACCACCGTTACCGGGGCAACCACCATACAGCACTGCTCCAGTAAGTGACCAGGAAAAAAAAAAAATTTTTAAGTCAGACCCACACAAATACACACACAAGCTCTCCATTTTTATCTCAGAGAATTTAGAAGATCTTTGTTTTTCCTAATTGTCCTTTAGTTTCTTCAGACAAAAATCTATTAAACGCATTTCTTACCTTCTTAGACCAAGCGTAAGGTTTCCCTGATGGTGTCAGGACCTCACTTTGCAGATCCACTTGCCATTCTCTAGTCATCACAATAAAAGTGTAAACATTATTTGAAGTCATGTGTCCATCCATCAAGCTGGTATGACTCTGTGTAGGTGTGTGCCTACATACAAAAAAACTATTGTGACCATTACTTTACAAATATTGTCCCAATAATCTCCAAACAGTATTAAACCATTCTTTAATGACTAAAAAGCTTCACTGGAAACGTATTAACACAATGAAATGAAAGCTATGAAAAATGTCAGCCTTGTGCAGAATGGTTACTGTGCAGCTAATATTGCACATTATTCCGAAGCATAAAAACAGAAAGGTAATAACTTTGTGGGAAGTGTCAAAACAAAGTTACAGTTCACCAGTTGTACTGGCTTTCTCCAAATTCTGCCATGATAAATACAATAGAAACTATAAAACTCCCCTGAGAAATGTCAATGTTTTATTGTTTTACAACATGGAAACAAAGTCGATTTAATGTGGCTGTTTGACACTGATCAACAGACAAATACCCTTTAATGTTAAAGTGAAAACAGATCGCTACAAATCTAAATTAGCTGAAAATATGAAATACTTGTTGGCTTAAGTAAAGGCAGCATTTTTCAAGTCCAACCATAATTGAGATCTTGACAGATAATAGGCATTGTATTTCCTGGTGTGTCGTAGGAAGGACTCCTCTCTTACTGTAGGTGTGACTGAGAAAACGATGTCAATTAAAACTAAAACTATACTGTCATAGTTTGTTCTACAACTAGCTCCAGTTTAAATTAAGCAGGCGTATGCAGATTTGGGCAAAGTGCAGATTTCCACACAGCAGACTTGTATTTCAATACCACTGTGCTTGGCATGTCAAGTGACTTATGTTTAAATTTCGACAGGACGTGCCAAGCGAAGTAGCAGAGAGCAAAATATATGTAACTGTTGAGCGTGACAGCTTTTCTACTGTTTCAAAACTCGCTGCCATCGTTGCGTTGCGTCTGATCTGTGCTGTGACAGCTCAATCCAATTGGAAAAGGAATTACTGCACGGGATCAGGGGGGGATATGGAAATAATTTGACTTTTATTGCTCTGCTGCAGAATGGAAATGAATAACTCTGCATGCCTGGAGTGTGGGAATGAACAGTGGTTAGGACACGCTGCCAGTTTTCAATAAGAATACGGGCTTTTGTTGAGACGGATCACAACCGTCTGCCAGTCTGGTAGCGAGGGGAAAGATCCTTGCTGTGTTTTTCCGACTTGTCTGTGCTTACATTGCCTGTATTTTGTCTGGGTGTCATTGTCAGGTTTTGGCTCCAGTTTTCTTCCCAAAGAGGAGAGTGTAACTGCGGCTCCAGAGGTGGAGGTCAGTGAGGACTACCAAGCAAGCAGTCAGGTTAGTCTTGTCTAAACTTACACTACATCTCAAAACTAAAAGGGAACTTTTAACCTTTTTCAACCTGGACCCTATTCTCCCATGTTGTAGTGTCCTTTTTTTATTACTTCTTTTTATTCAGAAAAGCAAGAAAATACAATTTCCATTCACAAGCATTATATATTACAGACTTTCCTTGATCCAATTCAGGTTATTTGACCATCGTTTGTCCCCCTTTTCCACTGAGAAATTACATTTCTATGTGCACAACACAGCTCTGATCGATCCAGACACCATTAAAAAAAACAAGCATTTTAAAAGCTGTTTACTTGTTGTCTTGTAAACAGACGTGACATAGCATAAATTAATTCATCTTTTTACTAATTTTCAGAATGATAGAGGTATTTCAGCGTACTTTTGATCCGTTTATTGCAATTCTATCATGGCAAAATCAGTTTGTTTGGTTACCGCTGGAGTAGCAGCCGCCGTCACGCCCCGATCGAGCCAAACTCCATTCACAAAACAAACATTTTAAACGTTGTTTGCTTGTCATCTTGCGGACAGACGTGACAAAGCACGAATTCAGACTTTTTACAAATTGGCATCACACTGTAGTTATTTCGGCATACTGTCGATCAATTTATTGCAATTAAAAATCTAAATCTTTACCTTAAAGGGATAGTTTGGATTTTTTTGAAGTGGGGTTGTATGAGGTACTTATCCATATTCAGTGTATTACCTACAGTCGATGGCGGTCGGCACGCCCCCAGTTTGGAGAAACAGACAGGAGTCCTGATGCAGAAGCTAAGAAATGTGGATGGGGTCAGCAGCTAAATGTATTTTAGCCACCTAAAAAAAGGCCCACCTAAAAAAAAATCTATGTTAATTTAAGTGTATGCCATATTTAAACCCTAATTAATATCTCGCCTATATTCATACAAGAGAATGAATTTGTGTCATCATCTATTACAGCTTTTAAAACTCTTAATTTTCAGCATTCCTGTTACGTAATGAAACCAATAATCACAAAGTCATTGAAGGAAAAAACTTGAAATGTGACAATGAAACTGTAACATCATGAGCGGAACATCAACGGAAGAATTATTTGGTATTTGTTCTTTTAAACAGACTAGTAAGCTATTCAATTTTCATACCTTGACATGTTTCGACTGCTGACTTCCTGCAGTCTTCCTCAGCAGCGTCACGTGATGTTGCTGTGACGTCATCCTGTCAGCTGATTTATAAGGGTTTGGCCATCCTACCTACAGTGGTAGGATGACTATGCCCCCCTGTTGTCCGTTTATGCCCCCTCCTCTCAGTTTACTGTCTCCTGGCCGTGGCCTTTTCCCAGTCCAGGATGTGATTCTCTCTTTTGCAGTGATCTGAGATGACTGATTTCAGATTCTCCTGATCCGCTCTCTGCTTAACTGCACATGTGTGCGCTCCAGATGTTTCCTTTTCACTTTCTTTTTGGTGTTCTTTCTTTCGTGTGCCAAACGCTCTGCCTGTTTCTCCAGTGTAAGTTTTATTGCAAGATAGACATGGGATCTCATATATTATGTCACACTTCTTCTCGGGGTCAATTCAGTCCATGCACCAGCACCTGGCGTAGCTTGGTGTGTGGTTTCACTGGTGTGGTCATCCTACCACTGTAGGTAGGATGACCACACCCATATAAATCAGCTGACAGGACACGTCACAGCAACATCACGTGACGCACAGGAAGTCAGCAGTCAAAACATGTCAATATGAAAATAAAATAGCTTACTCGTCTGTTTAAAAGAACAACTACTAAATCATTCATCAACTTTGGACTAAATGAACCTTTTTGGACTGTCAATGAAGAACTCTGTGTCTTTGACACACTGATCTGATCAGCTGTTTCCCGCAGGTTTTCCACGAGTGCTTCCTGAATCCCTGTCAGAATAAGGGGACGTGTGAGGAGGTCGGGGCGGGATACGTCTGCACCTGCATGCCTGGGTTCACAGGTAAACCACCAGATTCACTTGGTGTTCATGTGTTAACAACGCAAATGATTTTGAAGCTTTCAGCTGTAACTCTCGCTCGGCCGTTGACAACACGGACATCCATCACCCACAGTTGTCTGCGACTCTGTTACGACGAGCGTTTGATACAGCCTCTGATATTTCTCTCCCAGGTGCAAAGTGTGAGATTGATATAGATGAGTGTGACTCTGCTCCATGCCAGAATGGAGGCCTGTGTAAGGATGGCATGGGAGACTTCCAGTGTCAGTGCAAGCCTGGCTTTTTAGGTAAGGGACCACTGGGGAAATACAGTGCTACATTTCTTTAATAAAGCTGCTTAATTCTGGTCAAAAATGACTTTTTCTCATTTTTGAACCAATAAAGACCTGTCCTATCATGTGGACAAATATCACATGTCTCTGGTGTTGTTTTTTTGTTGAAAGTAGTGGGTTGTGTTTGCCTTAACTATTTGTTTTCCCAGGCATGAAGTTACACTCTTAATTTACAGTGTTTTACCTCTTTATTCTGTATCATACACTGAAACTTACACACACAAACACCACACATGAATAAAGAGGTTTTGTTATAATTCAATGCGTATATTAGTTTGCCCAATTTGGTTCTAATGATGTGAGTTGGTAATGTACCATCAAAACACAATCAAAATAAACTGGTTTTAAAAACCCTACAAATTGATGAATGTATTCATATTAAGTTGATAGTTTCATGATATATCACTCGATTCTATCGAGGTCATAATTATTATCATATGGTATCATGCTTACTGTAATCATCAAGATTATATGGAAGTTAAGGTGTATTGTCTTTGCATGATCCCTTATTATTTTACAGACAATGCAAAGGCAATAAGGGTCAAAGGTCAAGTTTGAGCTCAAGATTTATTTTGTAGATAAATAAACATAAAATGAAGAATTGCCACATTTCCAATGCTATGCCTACAATCCATTTAGCTGGACACAAAAAAAAAAACCGTTAAAGTATTTTTTCTGTGTTCTACACTCCGGTGAGTTCAGGTTTTTTGCCTTTGTAGGACAGAGCTGGTCTTAAAAGGTTTAGGGATTTGACTTAGGTGCCATTGATTACACATTTTATGTAGCTGTCAAAAACACTTCACTAAAACTAGTTGCACAAAACACCTTATGTTAAGATTTTCTTTAAAGTTAGAGGTTTCCTGAAGATAAAATCAGTTGCACAAAACATCCTTAAGTCTTTTCCTTAAGGTTTACTTCAAATGTTTACTTTGTGTGTTTTCTCCTGATCTTGGTCTTATACTTAAGAAATTCCTTAACGTCAGTTAAACTGCTGCACAAAAGACCTTAGCAACCAAAGTAAGGAAAAAAAACCTCAGGTCCCTCTCACTCGATCTTAACCGTAACATGTCCGAGTTTATGTTGATAAATGAACGTCTTAATGGCTACTTCAAGGAAGCTGTAAATTCAACTTATTCTTACCAGTTTTATTGGATTCCTTGCTGTAATTAGTGAACTTTTCTTTGCCAGAACAGACAAGTTGTCATGTTTTTTTGGATCTCTTCACCTCTTGAATTCATTTCCGTTACAATTTCCTCCCACATTCATTGTTTTCTGTTTCCTGTTATTTGCGGATCAAATTTACTTTGTATTATAGCTTTATAATTATAGCTTGTATAATCTTTTCCTCCTCTGACCACTTTGGTTTGCTTGTCTTCTTTTTCTTCTGCAATAGTCTTTTACCATCTATAGTACAACTTTCTGAGACGATGACAGATGAGGCGATATCACAAGTGCAAGTAAACAAACGGTCTCCATGGAAACAGTAGCATTTTACCGCTGTAAAACCTCTCTCTATGTAGTAAATGTCTTAACGTTTTTCCTAAACCATGGAAACCTTTTAAGGGATTTAAGTAAGTTCCTCATCTGAGGAGAAACTAAGCCTGAAGTGTCATTCTTAAGGTGTTTTGTGCAGCCAGCCCCAGACATGTTTCTCTGCCTCCATCTGCATCATGTCACTCCTGTTGTTTTAGCTTGACTTCTGTGTATTTTTTGATCTCAGCCAACAGGATGTATAGTGGTTTTATCAGCCCAAAGATTCTATTGTTTAATCACATAGTGTAGCGTACTGTATCTCACCTTTGTGCTCATTTGTGCTAATCCTCTATCTGTGTTTGACTCTTAACTTTTGCCCCCGTCCGTCTCAGGCTCTCTGTGTGAGGCGGAGGTGAACGAGTGTATGTCCTCTCCCTGTCTGAACGAAGGTGTGTGTGTGGACGAGGTCAACAAGTTCACCTGCAGCTGTGCCGGCGGCTTCACAGGTTAGATAACAGGACTGGGTTTTCATTTAGAGGCATCAGTTTGACAGCTGATTTCCTCATCCGACACTTAAACTTGTTACATAACAGAGAATTATTCATGTTTAGTGCTTCAAACCTGCAGAACGTGTTGATATATGTATATATATATATATATATTTATATACAGCTGTTTTCCTTCTTGTCTTTTCTGCAGGATCTCGTTGCGAGCTGGAAATCGACGAGTGCCTCTCCAACCCCTGTCTGAACGGAGGTGTGTGTGATGACCTGACGGGCGGCTACACTTGTAACTGTGCCGTCGGCTTCTCGGGGGATCGCTGCGAGGTCAACGTCGATGAATGTTACAGCGCCCCCTGTCTGAATGGAGCCTCGTGTCTGGATGCCGTCAACAGTTTCAGGTAACAAATAATCCGATGGGAAGAAGCAGCTCTTTGCATTTGTAACACCCTTTTTAGTCCCCTTTACACGTGTTATGATGTTACTTCTAAACAAGGATTTTAATATACATGACCTACAGATTAAAATAAATTATTTAAAAGAAAAACACAGATGCACCTATGTCCTGATTTATGTGCTTTACGTTCATACATCTTTTTAAATATGAGGACATTTCAAACAGAAGTTTTTCAGATGCGACGGCATGCTCAAAAAAACATTTCGACTAAAATGATGAGGTCACTGAGGAAGACTTTAACTAAAAATATTGTTAAATACAAAGTATGTTGTTTTTCTGGTGAATTCCAAATGTGAAGTAGGACGAATATGAGAACATCTAATTAGTTTGAAACTGTTTCTTTCTGAATAGAGAGCCCCAGTGCAAATCGGCAGAAGTAAAAAGCTGACGTTAGGCTATAAACGAACTACACAACGGTCACATTCTGCCGGCGGTGACGTTTAATGTCCTCGACAACCTCTGTAGTCTGATTTCGCCATTTGTTAGCTGTCACCTTTTTAAAGACATGTACAAGTTTTTAAAGATCTCCTCCCGACACATTTAAAGTATGTAAAAATACTCTGCTATGATTAATGTTTTGTTTAACATGGTTTTCCCACAAAAAAGTAAAAAAAATTTTTTTTTTAACTCTAAAAAGGGTTTGGAAGCACATCTACACTTCTCCCTCATTAATAAAATCTCAATCTGGCCTCAGGCTAGGTCTACACTAGTCACATGTGGCTGCGGTATTCCACAGAATGTCCCAGCCACGTGTGATTTGATTGGTTCCTTGGCACATATGATGTCATGAAACCTGGCTTTTTGAATCCAGATTTTTGAGACTGTTGTTGGCACACTGCAGTTTCAAGGCAGAAATTCTCAGCCGTGCTGTTGACTTCTCATTTCACTCATGAT
>JAOVVB010129773.1:0-12304 GCA_028570985.1 Heterobranchus longifilis | reverse complement strand
ACACACACACACACACACACACACACACACACACACACACACACACACTCACACACACACACACACACACACACACAGAGAGAGAGAGAGAGAGCAGGAAGATGCCGACACGGGATAGCCCTAGCAGTCAGGAGAAAGTGGAGCGCTCTTCCATATATGGACAAACTTCCAAGGGTGAATGTTTGGGAAAGTGATGTCACGGACCGGGAGCAGACTGCCAGCTCACCGCCCGGTCCCAGCAGCAGCCTGCCGGTGGTGGTGATGAAAGTCAACCAGAGAGCAAAACCAAAAGTAGCTGACTGCTGCTTGTTATAGTAATGGAGTCTGGAGATAATTACACACTATATTTCTATTAGCTAATTAACCTACAGTTATTGGAAAAACAAAGTGATTCATTAACTTTACATTTAAATTCAACTATTGGCTAAAAAGGTTATACAATGTTCATCACCTGTGTCAATTACTAACTCGATTTCATTATTGTACCTTTAAATAATTAATTATTTAATTAGCTTATAAATAGATTTGCACAATACATTTGAACCAAAAGAGAACTACCTTTGAGAACTACCTTTGCAAAGGTGCGGCATATTTTTCTTGCAAGCCAATCAGAGCAGACTGGGCTTTTTTCTGTGAGGGGGGGCTTAAAGAGACAGGCGCTAAAATGGAGCGTTTCAAACAGAGGGTGAATACAGGTATATTCAGACAGACAGTGTGAGAAAAACAAGGTGTTTTCTGAACATTAAAGTATGTAAACATGTTCTAGTAGAAACCCAAAATACAAGCATGAACCTGAAAATGAGCACAATATGTCCCCTTTAAAGGGACACTCCGCTGATTGTATGCATGAAGTTCAGTTTACTTTCCAGGAGGAGTGCTACACAGCCTGTTGTGAAGTTTCATCTGTTGAAAAAAAGTCCGAAAAAATAACCCTGATGATGTCAACAGGGTTAAATCTGGAGGTGTGGCTTTGAAAGAAGTGAGCATTTAGGAGGCAGGGGGAGCCAATAAACCACCACCACACCAGTGAGTTGAATTATAGGAAATGTAGCATCCAGTGTGTTGGGGGCTTACATCTTGGGCACTAAAAGTCAGTGTATGTCTTTGTGATTTCCCAACTTTATGGAAACACATGAAGGGTTATTACAATCGATCCTGAGGGGATATCTATCTCAGAATATCTAGCAAATATGGCAATACATCCAAAAAAAACATTTCACTGAAAACCACAAATGTCGACCTGCCGATGGCACCAGATGAAAAGTCAGGGGATCATCACGGATGTCAAAATTTCATGGCAATTCATCAAATAGTTTTGTATTTAAATCGCGAATGAGTTTTTCCATTCCGTCATTTAAACACACAGCCAGTACGCCACATTAAAAACTAAAAAGAGGCCCAAGCCATAGAGCAGCAACAGAGCTCTAATTGGCCAGCTGACAAAAGAGGCGCTTCCTCTCAATGCTGCAAATGGTGGCTTATTAAACGCATCAATTAACTCATTATAATTAACCACTGAAATGTGTATAATTATTCTGGTGGCACACTCCAGGCTGCACAGTCAGACTGGAGTAATTTCACCGGGTTCTGCTAGTTGACGTCAACATAATACTATTCGGCAGAATCCCAGAATATCTCGTGAAGAGTCAGTGGTGCAAAGAAACGCTTTCTGAGGCACACAGGTCATGTGAAGTGCCGGTACATTGGGCTCTGTCTGGTCTCTGGCTGGTTCCCAAGGTATTCCAGTCATGTAGGGAGGGGAATTCTTAAATACTTGTCCCTGCTTTTAAAGCTGAACCATGTATGGGATACTGCAGAGCAACCAGGATAATCCCATTGAGTTGTACATGTGTTTTGGTTTGTGGTCAAACAACTTAAGCCAAAACAACATCTGGGGCCAAAAGGAGCATACTGCCGGCACGGGATAAAGAATGTGAGCACTCAATCTACACAGAGTTTTGCTCTTTTGGGATATGATGCAGCAGTGGACGAGGGGCTGGGGTCAAATACAGGATCTGACTTAAAGCCCCTGAAAACTTGGTTTTAGGGATGCTCCACAGATTTGACACATTAAAGGTCTACTGGTGCTACTGAATATGTGGGGAAAAAAGTTGCCTTTTGTGGCTCCAGAGGGAGCTGATAGAAATCTGAAAAATTGCCTCACTAGAGTCAGCGTGTGTTGGGGCTGAAGACTGCAACTTTTTTAGAAAATGAAAACAATCTGGGCGTGTGCAGTTAGAAAGAAGTGAGCTCAGACGTGCAAAGAGGTTATGGTTAGGGTTATTACTAGCCAATCACAGCACAGTAGGGCGGGACTAGGCGAAACACTAAAGGGAAAAAAATAATACTTAGCTGTTACTACCATAACACACCTGAAACACACCTGATAGAACTGTCGGTGGTCGAGTTGGATTGTGGGTAATGTAGGAGCCGGGTTTTGACAAGGAACAAGAATGTGTGGAATAAAAAAAGCAGATATCTGACTCTGCGGCATCGATTTTTATACTTTTATACTTTCCGACAGTGTTATAGGAGTGCAATGCTAAATCAGTGCAGTATTTCTCTTTGAAGTATTTTCTACATTCTATATGTCACATTAAATATTCATGACTAAATACGCATGAATCAAAGTTAAAGTTTGGAGTTTAACACTCTGTTTCATCAGTACTGTGGGTGTGGTTTGATCTCCACAACTGCCATCACATTTTTCAGTCAAATATTGCTAAATCCTGATTGGTGCAGTGACAAAAACATGTCATCACCTTTTTTTCAAACTGAGCCCCGCCCACCACAAACCAGAGAGAAAAGCAAGGACAAACTACAGAAATCGGTCATGTGAAATAAACAAAATAATCCTCTGACGTCAGCAGAAAAGAATGTGTTCATGTCGGACTCTCATAGTAAGAAGCTGATTGAGGCGTTGAAGGAACTGAAAAGGTTAGGGTGTCCCCTCCCAAAACCAGTATGGTGCATTTGATTTCACCTATGCTCGCTGCAGTGGAAGTCCTCGAGGTCTGTGGTTGAACTCGTCTCCTCCCAGTTGTGAATGTGACCTATGTTGGAGGGTGTTGCTGCAAAAGAGCACACAGAAGCAGTTAACCTTCCCTGAATAAATACTGATAAAAACAAGTCCATTGTAAGTTCAGTAATGCGTAATGTGACCAGTAAAGCATGCTTTAGCATTGTGTTTAATAACAGTAATACGTGACTTAATTCTCTCAAGGAATTTGTAAAATTATACTTAACTAATATACTTTAGATTGATGTTGCAGCTGTAAAACTCTCGCACCCATGCCTCTGCATCTGTAGCCTGTAATTAATCATTAAGCTATAAGCAGCACAGCAGGCACACTCCACTCAGTCAGAATGTAAACAACCCAAAGCATACAATATCCCTATTTGAATACTTGTCCCAGGGGAAGCATGGGGGTTAAATGAAGGGTGTCTACTTCCTGCAGATAAGTGACTGAGAAGTTCTAAGAAGTAGAGGAAATTATTTTGACAAGAGAGCAGTACAAACAACTCGATAACCCTCAGCTGCATGTTTGCCTTGCCCTCAGATTACCACCTCACCGCCGGCTCACGAGGCCGTGATGCCGTGTGCTGCGTTTTCTTTCTTTGTAATCTTTTCCAGCAACCACTGGAATGCCCTCTGGTAGTCTGCTTTGTCTGGCAGAAGAGTGCCGTCGTTCAGGCCGTAGACAGGACACAGCGCTGTTTCCTCAGACAGGAATGACATCATGTGTTTTAATGGACAATCATTACACAGTTGGGGAATCTGAGTGGGCGTGGCCAGATTATCTGCTGAACAGATACTCGTCCATTTATGGTTATTCACTTCATGACAGGTCAATATCCTGTCTTTTTCAGGAATACTGACTTTTTTTGTCTTTTGGTGTACTTTTACTTTGAAAATTTACTTCATAACCACCTATTTGAGTTTCCTGACAAATGTGATATTTACAGTAACCAAATCCCAAAAGTGGAACACTGATAACAGCCATTCAGGGAGAGATTTATCTTATCAAAACAACCCAAGACCAGTTTGATTTATATTCCCTGGATTGCACACAAAAAACAAGGATTTAGAAAAATAAAAACAGAGATATCCATTTTTGCAAATGATGCCATCTTTTTTTTTTTTTAGATACAATGTATTTAAAGTGGCTTTGAGTGATATTCTTTTACTACCTTTGGCTACTTTTTAACTAGCATAATAAATAAATAAATAAATAGATAAATAGATAGATAAAGAATTGTATGTCCGACTGTGTAGAGAGGTTTTCAAACAGCATTTAAACAAATATGTTTCTAAATTATATTAACATAAAATATATTCAGTTGAAAGCATTAATACGCCAAATTTCCAATTTCCTTTTGTCATCCGATCAGAAAGAGAGGGGGGGGGGTGCATTTGGGGGACCTGGTACCTCAGTATGTCTAAAATCTTGGCTCCATCTCAGGTGACCATGAGAGTAAAATTCACTGTTGCTGAACTTTTATTGCAAATTATTTGGACTATTATGGTTAAAGTTTAGTTTCAGTTTGGTTGTCTGCTGCTACTGAACATTCAAAACACGAGAAGTAGTCAAAGTCAGAAGAGGAGTTCCAGAAAATCATTTGAAAGTTTATTCCTGAACTTTGAAATAGTAGTTTACAAAACTAGGTCAATTTAGTTGTTGCTCTGGAGCTTTCGATAATATCGCTCAGCAGAGGGAGTTTGTCCAGCTGTCGTGGAATTGGAGATTCTCAAATTCCCATTTTCTTCTTTTCAGTGTTTTGTCATCGACTGTTTCCATGTCAACAATAGCCTCGTTTCCACCGAGCAGTCCACTCCACTTTGTTACACATTAGACTGGTTATTTTCACGTTTCCATTAGCAAAAGTTGGTACTTTTTTTAGGACCACCTCGGTCGAGGTATTATATTTATTTATTCAATCAACCCAGATTTTTAAAAAATGTCAGCACGCAAAACTACACCGTGCACTACCCCTTAAAACGGACAGTGTGCAGATGTTCCTCTCTTTGGTTGCCGGTGAAAGGATTCAGTGTCGTTTCACTCGGCATCATTATGGAGCTCAGCTGAGAATCCCACCTACACTGAGGGGGTACGATCCGCAGCGGAAACAAAAAGTACTGGTAGCAAAAAAAAAAAGTGAGTGGAGCAGAGCTGCACCATGCAGTGGAAACACAACTAATGAACTATTAATCTCAACCTTTGAGCCAATATGGAAGAGAAGTCCTTTAAGTGCTCAGAAAGATGGAAACGTGAACACCTGTAATTCCACGACAGCTGTACAAAAAGACCACGTGATATACTCCAGAACAGCTACTAAATGAAACCCTGTGGTTTGTTTTGTCAGCTGCTTTAAATGAGTGGCCCGAGATTTTCCTTTTAATATTTATCCACACAAAAAGTAATTTTTTCCCCCCAGAGATGGATGTGAACTATTTGTGATATCTGTATCATCGTTTTTAATTCTCGGTGGTTTATTCAGAGAGGCGGACTGCTCATAACTGATTCAACTATTCTTTTAATGAAAGCAAAGATAGCTTTTAGTTCATTCAATAAAATATTCTCCTCTGGCCGACATTTGTTGCTCAAGGTCAGGCCAGCTGAATATATTGCTTTCACGGGAGAGTTGAAGCTGTGTTGCCATGGTAACTCTGAGCAGTAGGTAGTGAAGGACCCAAATCTACAGTAAAATAACTCGTTTCCGTCGTTTGTGACAGACGTGTCAGAAAAATATTTCACCAATCAAACTCTATTGTGAATCAGCGACGCCGCAGGAAGAAGTTGTGGTATTGTCACTGGAGAACAAATTATTCTTTTAATTGCAATAAAACAAAAGCGAGCGCTGGCTTCGTAAATGGTACCCAGGGGCTGGATATAATGAGACAAAAAAAACAATTGGTGGAGACGCTGAAAGAATAATTTCAATGCACAGCTTTAACAAATGGAACTCCTTAAGATTTCACACAGACACAATCAATTCATCAGACACCCTGAAGAAGCCGAGAATCACTTCAAAATAAAAATAAGCCCGATCAGATTCACGCTCAGTGTGAAACCGTAGAAATTAAAATGCTGCAATGCTTTTGTCCTCCGTAAGACCCTTTTTTTTGTGTGATGGTTGGAGGAGCTCCAAATCCTGGGTGGAGCTTTCTGCAACAACCAGAGCATGAGAAAGAAATGCTGCATGAAAATAAACTGCGTTTCACTTAAAATGCCATTGTTATCAACAATATTTAGCTCGTGTTTTAATATTTTCCATCTTTTATTGTCATCTCTGGTTTGACCAAAAGAATGATGACACTGTCTAATTAATTTGTTCAGAAACAAAAATTAACCACACTTTCCTTTTGTCTTTTTTTTTTTAAGTTCCTTAACGTCTTCTGCTCATAATCAGAGTTCATGAGACATGTCACATGTCACATGTCTACAAGACGCAAAATGAAAAAAATCTGAGTTGTAAAAACCCATAAAAAACCCACTTTCTAAATTAAGTCTGTTAACAAATGATTTTCCTCCGGGATGAGAAAGAGGCATCATTATGTTTTTAACTTCTTTTCTGAGGGGGAGGAGCCTGACTCGCCCTCCTCTGATCCCACGTGAGTCCGTTTCAGAGCGCTCTGCGGCAGGCCTTTTTCTCTCTGTGGCCTCGTGTCTTCGCGCGTCTCTTCCTCTGATTCTGAGGAGACGCGGAGGTTCTCTCTCACATAAGGTGCTACAGTCCGGTGTCGCCCGTTCACTCCGGGACTGTGTCGGCTCGGAGAGTTACTGTCTAAAGCCAGCGAGCTGCTACACGCCTCTCCGCTGTCAGAGCTGTCTAACGCCGCCCTTTCTTCAGTCCTGCGTCCGTTCGGTGACCGCGGAGACGCAGCTGGATGTTTTTCCAGTTCAGTCCTGTCGCTCCCTTCCTCGTTGTCCTGGCTCTCGGGGGACATTACCGGGCTCAGACACACAAAGTCAGAAGGGCTCAGACATTTCTCCTCGTCTCCGCCGGGCTTGACTTGGAGAGAGTTTTGCACCTCGCCCGACGAGGAGGAAGAGAGGTCATCGATGGATATCGACGGGTAACTGCAGGAGTCGATGGCTGAGAACAGAGTCTGCACGGACTCGGGTCGATCCCCGGCTCTGGAGACCACGTGCATGCGTCGCCGCCTCATGACGTTGCGCCGCCTCACCGCGCTGCGCCGCTCCTCGTCGTCGCTGCTGGAGCTGGAGGTGGACGTGGAGGAGCTGGACGCTCCGGCGGGAAGCGAAGGAGAGGAGGCGGGGCTGGACAGCGTGGAGTTGTCCCTGGGGCTCGGGGAGCGGGGCCGGGGCATGGGGTCGAGCCAGAACTCGCTGGAGTCCGAGTCCTCGTTCACAAGGAAGCCGGACTGATGTCGCTGATGCCCTCGTCGTCTCCTCGGCCGCTCCTCCGCCTCGGCTCCGGCGTGCTCCTCTCCTCCGGAGGCGTCGGGTCCGGCCAGAGAGGAGGACGACGAGTTGTCAGAGTCGCTGTGATGAGCGGCGGCGGCGGAGACGGCTACGGGAGGTGTCGGCGTGGCCCATGTGGTGCGACGACCCCGGGCGTGAAGCTGCATGATGGCCTCCTCGCTCAGGTCGCTGTCGGAGTCGGAGCTCCAGCCCTCGATCTCTCGACGCACCAGCGAGTCAAAGAACGCCATCATGCGCGGGTCCTCCTGGATGGACTGGCTGACGTAGTCGTGGGACAGACCGCTGCCGCTGTTGAGCACCAGGCTGATGTACTCCTCGTGGGTGTAGAGGCTGCGGGACTTGTCCTCCACGCGGCCCTCCAGGTCACCGAGACTCTCGGGCTGCTGGTACGGACTCCACACCTGAGATGGAACAACAGGTGGACGGAGGAACGAGTTACAAGGAAAGGACGGTTACGGGAGACAAAGACAAAAGAAAGTTGGACAGATAAGAAGGCAGCAACGACAGAATGAAAAATGGATGTAGAAAAAGTGAAGTGGAGGCCCAGGCCAGTTTGACGGATTCTCCGTTATTGATAGCCTCTTATTACAGAACACCTGGACCTGGATCACCTTTCCCTCTCTACAGTCAAATGTTCAAAACAGAGCGATTGTGTTTCTGTAGTGACAAAGAAGAAGCTGAATCTTTGCACCCTTTCTCCCTCTACTACATGGATTTTTAGACTGTTTGCAAGGACCAGTTAAAATAATTGAGTAAGAAACTGCATTTTCTAATTAACCTGAGGACTAAGTCTATTCTCTATTTTAGACTTGGAAACTAAACAATAATTATGGAAACAATAAACAATAATTAACAATAATACGATTTTTTTTTAACAAAAGCGGCAATCCAGTTGCTTGCTGACAAATGCAACTTTATTTAAAGTAATAATCTTTACTATTTTCATTTAAATAAAAGTCTGTTAATTCTCTATCACCGAATGAGGTGACACAATGGTGATTGATCTGTTGGCGACATTTCAGGGAAAAAAAAAAAATAATCATAATAAGTTCGGATCTCTGGGATCCAAAAACACTTCTGCAACTACCTCTTATCGCCACAGGTGCCACCAAACAGAACGCAACAAAGATCTTCGAGATTATAACTTTAACAAAATATATTTGCACAATATACATATGTGTATATACATACAGTATAGTGTTGCCAGATTTGTATTTGACTGGGTGAGAATCAAATTGTTTTGGGCAGCTTGTGATCATTTGGGGCGAAAAAGTTATAAAGTCTGAATCTGCCTCTTTATGATTGAGACTGACGGACAGCAGTCTGGTTTACCAGATGTACAGTGTGGGTATAAAGCCTGCCATCCGGTGCATCTCTCACGCAGCATTCTCCTCCTCTTCCACTATCTATTTTGAAAGAGCACGTCACTGCATCTGGGGCTTTGTGCCGCACAACACGATTGTGAATGGTTTAAAGAAATACAAACGAGCCAGAGCATTGTTTCCCCCTATAGCAGAAATGTTAACTTGTGCAGCCAGATCATACTCCACTGCAGCGCTGATGACACAAACAGTGGCCGGAAACCTCTTGCACTCATTTTCAGCCACAGAACAGAACAGGGAGGATCTGGAGGGACAAATTCCTTCCAAACACTAAGTCAATCCCAGTGACATCCACTACCGACAAGTATGTTAGACTGTTATTAAGTATAATAACATATAAGAACAGCTGAGTAGGAGAGGACTGCTCACTGATAAGAGTAAAGGATAACAAAACAGCATGTGTTTTGTTTCCGAGACGAGTCAAAATAACTGACTGATAACTGAGTCAGCCAAAAATCAGCCAACTTCAATGCTGCCTGGTTTATTCATAAGGTCAGCACAGTGACTCAGAGAGCTTGCACGGAACAAGACTTATAATACAGGAACGCAGCTGCTGTTTTCTACTATTTTATTCCAACAGCGTAAAAAAAATCTTAATGATGTGTAATAATGTTTTTTTTTAATGCAATCTCTTGTTAATGAAGTGAACAGATCAAAACAAGCAGTTTTTAATTTTGAACTACAAAATAAAATTGATGTTGCAGCCAAATCAAGGTTGCACTACAGTGAAAGCTTTAATGCAATAAGCACTAATACTTGATTTACTCATATTCCTATGAAGACTTCAGTATTTGATCCAGGCTACCAAGTCTCTTTTTGAAAGCCTGGCAGTCTATCACAGTCTGGGTCTGGTTTCAGAAATCCTGTATCTGTGGAACCATTCACATCTTCCCATGACCCAGTTTTCTGAACACTGCCCGACGTCATCTGTTACAGACGACAGTCAATAATAGGGGGAAATCCATCTTTTTTCATTCCCTGCTCCACGGAGGGAAGTCGGAGCTCAGTAAGTTACTGTGTCGTGTCACTGGAGATCAATGTCTCACTTAAGGGCACGTCTACTGTCTGAACATCCGAGGACACAGACTCACATTTAGCCTGCCCACTTACACAACAATTTCTCCAACCACTGCATCATCCTGACGCTGCAGTGGGTAGAAGATTTACTTCTCTGTAACTCACATTTAACCCTTTAAAAAACACCAGATGTCTTCAT
This sequence comes from Heterobranchus longifilis, assembly GCA_028570985.1. Classification (NCBI taxonomy): domain Eukaryota; kingdom Metazoa; phylum Chordata; class Actinopteri; order Siluriformes; family Clariidae; genus Heterobranchus; species Heterobranchus longifilis. Next base: position 2,258 of record JAOVVB010129773.1, on the reverse strand, counting down.
CTCAGGCTCATATTTTCATGGACAAAATGTCAAAACCTTTCCAGGACTTTTCATAATAACATTTCCATTCACAACCTGTAAGTACACAAAGAGAATGTATCGTATACTTGATTGATTATCATGGAGAATTAAACAGCAAATCATATTTTAGTTGCTTTTTGTGAGTAGATATAAATGTAACTGATTGCGTTAAAGGGAAATATGAGTCAGTGGCGGACTTTGTGATATCAGCAAATATCGTATCGTTGTCCAAATAGTCGATATAATATTGTATTGTGGTGAAACTTGAGATTTCCACCCCGAGCACTGATGCTCCTTCACTGACCTTGATGACTTTCTCCACGCCGGACGAGCAGATCATGTAGGTGTGAGGGTTGAATCGAACCTGGTTCACGATGGAGCGGTGACCCTTCAGGACCATGAACGCCCCGTTTACCACACAACCAGGGCCTCCTTAAAGGAAGAACACGACGTGGGTTTGTTTAATGTGATACTAGCAGACAAAACACATGAGCTCAGAGTCACAGAGATGCAGAAGAATTCATTAAAACAAACACATCCAGCTGCTATTCAATGATGATTATTCAACCTGCTTCAGAAAATACAGACTCTGAAATACGGCCGTAATGTAATCCTCATAACACGGCATTAGTCCGACACCAAAATCGGCCCGGAGCACATATTTTCAGTGTGAGTAACTCCGGGGAAAATAAAATCCATAAATGTGTCAGGTGGTGCTACGGAGCTACAAACGACCACATTCTTGGATTGTTGCATTTTTGGGATTTTCTTCCCAGAGTAATTAGATTTGAGGCGTGTTCACAGTATGTGGAGCAGTTATTTTTAACTTTTCAACTTTGCTTTTTCAGTTAGTTTGGACAGGTGGAAACATTCAGACAAGGAAAAGTTTGGTATGAATAAGAAGTTAAACTACGAACTAAGACTACAGAAAGAGGCAAGCGTCGATATAAGATATCTGATAGTTACTCAGTATGTTGTGACCAAATGAAATGAGGGCAAACCACAGTCTGGGCTGAGACGTCCATCATTCTTTGTGGGGATAAAACTTACAGCGACTGGAGGTCAGTCGGGGTTGTTTTGCCGACTCTGACGCCACTGAAATCTTTAACCTTGCAGGAAAGCTTTATCCTTAAAACAAGCTATTTATAAGTTATGGTACATCTGTTGACAAATCGTGATTTCCCCGATGAACAGTGTGAACTTAAACACACCAAAAAACACAAAAGAAAGTATTTAGCAGAGTAGACAGAAAAGATTGTGCTTATTTTCAGGTTCTCACTTGTATTTTGGGTTTCTACCAGAACATGTTTACAAGCTTTAATGTTTTATTCTTCTCAGTCTGTGCTGGAACACCTGTATTCACCCTCTGTCTCTAAATCTCTATTTTAGCGTCTGTCTCTTTAAGCCCCTCCCCCCGAAAAACCCCAGGGGACAACAGAACTGTAGCAGCACTTTCTATCCTGAAAAATCACCAATAAAAGCTCTTCACAACCACATCTGTTCCAGCAGGAATCTGAAGTCATGGAGAAATTAACAACATCAGCAACCGAGATGACAGGTTTCCCTGATGTTAGCATGTAGCTACATGCAGCAGTGTATGTAATGAAACAGTAACGTGTCTGGAACAGATGACTGTATAAAGAAATCTGTCACGAGCTGACGTCAAAACGCTGTTGGAATCAGAGTATTCAGAACAGTATGACACCTTTGAGGTTTTTGCTCACAGGGATTACTTTTACACAACGTTTACCTCATTATCTGAAACTCTGGCCACGTTTAATATGAACATCTGACATTGTAACGTCAGAAAATACAAGCTTCTATACATTTTTAACCTAAACATTTACCAGAATTGTGTATTTATGTATAAACATGTACACCTTAACTCATGCCTTGCCTAGCGTTTAGAGAATATTTTTTAAAGTATTCCTCAGACATTCACTCATATTCCACAAGACACTAAGGACTTTTATCTTCTGTATTGTTGGACTTCATCAATATTCATTGAAAAACAGAGGACCGTCTCTTTAAAACAACCTGTATCCATCACTACAATCAACATCTACATTATTATTATTTAAAAAAACATCTGAAAATAACTTTAATTAGCAACACTTCATGGATTTCATTGTAATGCATTTCAATTTGTGCATACACTTCCGTGTAAAATGTACATTTCTATCAATTTTATATCACTGCTTAGTCTTTAAACTTTGATGAATTATGCAAATATTTGT
>JAOVVB010129763.1:0-12304 GCA_028570985.1 Heterobranchus longifilis | reverse complement strand
ACCCATAGAACCCATTTTCATTCAGATATCTTGAGGTCAGAGGTCAAGGGACCCCTTTGAAAATGGTTTGAAAATGGACATGCTAGTTTCTCTCGCCAAAATGTTGCTTTATTGGAGCTTTATTTAGCTCACTTACCAACAAGCTAGCATAACATGGTTGGTACCAATGAATCCCTTAAATCTTCTTGTTTCACATGATACCAAATATATGTACCTAGCTTCAATAGAATAAAAATCAGTGCACACTGATCGTCTGTTTTGAAAGTGCTGATAGTGCTGCATCCCCTCACGTCGTCAGGTCGGCTGTTCCACTGATTTGTGGCTTTTACAGAGAAAGATGATTGCCCAAACACTGTGCAGCGAAATGGCATGGTACAATCTCGTACAGATGATATTCTGGAGGATCTAATAGAATTCACTGAGCGAGTTTGATTGACAGTTTCATTTTTCTTTTGCCTTGAATGTAAACAGCAGGATAGGTTGGATATTGTGTCTGATGGGAAACAATACACAATAACTGATTCCTAATCATTTCCATGTGAGTGTAAATTAATGGAGATGAAGCAACATATCCACTTTGCACTCTGTCATTCGTCAAACATTGCAAACTATGTAACTGAAACATCATTGTCTGGAAAAAAAATACAAAGCAATTATTTCTTTGTGTAATGCCCTCATCTGCTGCAGAATCTCATTAATCAGAAGACTTGGACAGGTTACAATTTGTGTAAGTGGGCGGAATTGAAAGTGGGTGGAATATTTGGGATAATGATTTCAAAATATAATACAATATAAAATGAAGGCCAGATTGCCTCAGTTGCAGTAATCATGAAGATTATATGTTATTAGAATACATTGCGTATGTGGATCAAAATTAATAATGAAGCAAATGATTCTGTGTCTGTGTCTTCCAGAGCAAATGGATGACGATGCTATAACTTTCATTTCATTATTTTATCTCCTTTATTAAGGGCCTGTGCACATGTAGGCCTATCTGGATATTTTTGATATTTTCCTCTCTGTTTTGGCCTCTCATCCAGTTTTACGTCACTAAAACAGATATTTTTAAAAATGGCTTGAAGTTAATATTTTTCAAAACTCTTGTTACTGAGTGTCTGTGTGGACATGTTAACCAGGAGATTTTGGGAGACATCATGTCCTCAATTCGCACATGCCCATTGTTGCTTTGTGTAATGAGCATGCACCAGAAACATGCCGGCTCCATGGCCGACTCGGCTAACGGTGAGCTGCACACTAAGCAACAACTTCACTTTATCGTCCGTCCACATGAGTTGCATTTCGGTTTCTGCACAGCACCTTGCACCGTGTACCAGAAAGATAAAGAAATATTTAGCTTCTATTGTTTTACTATTGTTTGATCCGTTACTATCTATGTGTTATTACCGCCAAAGCTAAAGCTAAAGCTAAAGCTAATATGCTCAAATTCTTCTTCTCTGGTGTTTCACGTTATTGAAGTATCCTTTATCGCCTCTATAGTGGTTAATGTTGTGGACAGATTTTTCTTTTTTAAATGGAGGAGAAAAATATCCGTTTATAAATATATCCAGACAGGGCCTAAAAGGGAAGGAGTAGCTCTTCACTACTTTGTCATTAAAGGATTCCTGTGCGTTGTCCTGGATCTAAAGGTATTTGTTTTGGTTGCTCAATTAACATTCTGAGGGGAACCGTGACATTTCCTCTCTGACTGTATCTGCATGGACATTAGTGGGGCCCACAGAGCTACTCTTTTGGTGAAAGGTGATATGTGAGAGCAGCTGTTTGGTCTCCACATCTCGCCTGGGCTGCCTCCCAGCAGCTGATGCATGTATGCATGTGTGTGAATACACATGTGGATATGTGTTAGAGAGAGAAGTTATCACATAAATCAACCACTCTGCTGAGGATCACCTTGTTGTCAAACTTGCATTGTAACTCTGTCTATTAAGTGCTCAGACTTTGGAGAATTTGAATAAGGTTTCTAAAACACAGAAACTACTCACACATGTGTAAGACATTGCAGATTTAATGATAGAGCAGATTTAATATCCATTCACATGATTTAAGGACAGTGTAGATCCGTTACTAAATTACTGTAGAATTTGTCTCTGAAGAAGTCTGGAGGAAGTAGTTCTGAAAGTCTTACGGTCTGTTTAGACACAGACTGCAATAAAATCCAGACCTCACGCTGCTTAAATCAAATTTTGCCACAACCTGACTTTCCGCCAAGTGCATGCTGGGACTGAGTCCAGACCCCCGTGACCATGAAAAGGAGTAAGTGGGTAAAAAAAAGAATAAATAAAGGAAATAAATTTTGCCACATTTGTAAACTAACTTTGGTTTTTCTTTTGTCTGTGTGCTAAAACCTCAACACGTTGCAGACGGTGCTGGTCAGCAGCACCAGAAAACAAAATGAGAACTTGAAATCTATGCAACTAGTACGGACAATATCTCTAGCCACAGATCAAATCAACTATTTTCAAACTCGACTTTTGTGAGTTCGGGAAAGATATAAGCTATTCAGAGGCAGAGTAGACCAGTTCAGTTAAATCAAATGGGTCAGATCAGAGTTATTATAAGGAGAAATTGGAAAATCAGCATCCAGTGATATCACTTTTCCTTTACAGGTTATTTCACAGATATTAATAAATATAAAAAGTAGTTTTTGTTGAGACAGAATCCTTTGCGATTAACGCTCTGTCAAAACCAACAAGATAGGCCTACATATTTTGCTTCACACATTCCTTGCTATTTCAGTCATGACCCTTATTTCACAGTAATATTCACATTACAAACACATCTGTATTTATTACAGTAAGAGATGAAATGAAATGTCTGCAGTGAGGGAGGGATTGTAAATTCATGGATGAATTCAGGGTCATGAGATGAAAGTTTAATGATGTTTTGAATCTGGTCTGGGACCTTAAACAGATATCATCCCTCTGGCTTTCCCATCTTTCCTGTCAATATTTATTGACAACTACGATACAAGACAGGGACAATGGTTAAAAAAAAGTATAATGTCAAGTGTACAAAATTAACCACTCTCCTTCAGTACTGTAATCATTTGTGTGTATTTACACAGCAGTTGATCATTATGAGGATATTCCTGGCGGAAAGTCTCCTTGTCTATAACTGTCTTAAATCTATATCTTAAATCATCCCTTATTAAATTCAAGCATTTCTGGAGAACAGGAGACATTGTGACAGTCTGGCTCTGGGCCCCCTGACTCTGTAGTTCAGACTGACTTTGCCATGTTTTTGTTTCCTTTGAAAGACTTTCAGTCATCTTGAGATTTTGGTTTTCTGTATTGTATATTATTTAGTATCAGTTTTCTAGAGGTTTTAGTTTTCTGGTTTTCTGTTGCCCATCGACACACCTGCTCCACATCAGCCTCGTTAGTCCTCCCCTGCTCTCAGAGTTTTTCACCTCCCTGCCTGCTTTCACATCTAATCATGTTTTTGGTTCAATCTTTGTTGGATTCTTGGTTTTGTTATGTTGAGTCCTGGTTTGCCTTGCCTGCACTTATTAAAGTTTTTTTTTCATTTGGGTCCACCTGCTCCACTCTTCATGACAGATATTGATTCTGGCCATCCACACTGAATGACAGCAGTATTGAGAGTATAGTATCTATAGCACTGGGCTTGATGAATCATTTACATTTAAAATATTGAAAATCTCATCACCAAATTGCAGCAGAAACAGATCCAGGTTTCATTTGAATTGCAGGAATATAGTTGAGGCAGTCTCTCTATAAATTCTAGATTATGGCTTTATAATCTACAGACTCTGCATCCACTGAACTACTAGACTCAGTTTATCATTCTGCCCTCAGATTCATTACTGGAGATCCATATGACACTCAGCATTGCATTCTGTAACAAAGTTGGGTGGTCCTTCCTGGCACAGAGGCATGATCAGGGCCGGCTCTAACATTTTTGGAGCCCTAGGAGAAATCTGATGGCGTGGACCTCTCCATCATTGATGAATAAGAAAAAAAGATTATCGTTTTTGAATCTGACATTTTAAGCTGTCACTTCTTCACTTGTTTTGCTCGACTATCGGCTGTTAATGTGTGCGCATCACGCCCACCCCACACACAGCAGTGTCTGCTGAATGTTCAAAGTGTTGAGTCGGTGGTTAGTGGATCGGCGGCGCTGCCACTGCCAGTGGAGTGACACGCCACTGTACCCGTCAGTGATCTAGCATGTTCTGACTGTGAGGATCACTAAACGTTTTTTTCCTCCCATTTGTATTTTTCTCTGCATCTTGACATCATTGCGAATGAGGGAAACCTCAATGATTTTCTGAATAAAGGTTTTAATGAATGAGAAATTATTTTAACAGAGATTTTGACTTCGGTATTTGTTGGCTTCACTTGGAGCCAAATGTTGATCATCAGACGTTGTGCTTCATTATGATTTAAAGTCATTATATCATTATAACAATTGCCACAAATTTAATAACAATGTGGTCTCCCTTTCCCCGACTCATTCTACTAATTCAACAGCTGCAGACAAATGTGATTGTTACAGTACAGATGGAAAAAAGCATGACATATAATGTTTCTGTATCATTAAATACAGACCCAGTGACTCATTTTTTATTAGTATAACTATGAAAGACAGAGAAATGCCTTTGCACATCAAATGCATGCATTGTGTCGTAAATTTATTGTGGAAAATGACTTGTCTAAATTGTCCTCCGATAGCTGCTGACCTTCTCGTCCTGCAGGATGTGAGCAAACATGATCAACTCTGCAGGTATCACACATTATCGCAATTCTCTCTTGCTGTGCCGAGCTCTCCACACCAGTCCTCCCCTAAACATGATGACTCTTACCCATCGCACATTAGTCTTAATTAAACTAAAGTGTTTTCTCTCTCCAGACTGCATCCTCCCTCCTTTCCTTCTCTCCTCCAACCCTCTCTTTTCTGTCCCTTCCTCGTTTTTTTCCCCTCCGTCCTTCCAGCGAAGCTTCATCACATTTAATGACTTGCTTGTCGGGTCTCATGGGAGATGCAACCAGTTTACATTAATTTATTCACAACTGTAGGCAATAAAAGGATGTTCAGTTCACAAAGCAATGGGATGTTTCCAAGGTATTTGCTATGGCTCTCTACTGTAAATCACAAAAGCCTGGTGCAGATCTCCAGGCTCTTTGTATAGTACCACAAGTGAGCATGGCAAACATGTTCTGCTCTGATTTAATTTGATCCATAAACATATTTGACTTTACACTGGTGGTTTCACACAATCCTCATTCATATGGTGTATATGTATGAAGAACGTAATGCATTTAAAACTGCACTTTGCAGTTGTTCCCAGACTTTTTTCTGTCACGCACCCCTTTAGAAGCAGAAAAACATGGAAAATATGTCTGGTGGTTATTATATTTTTTTCCTCAAGTAACATTAACTAAAACATTATATTACTCAACTATTTTAGGAACCTATTTCCAAGCATTTTAGTGTGTATGTACTCTTTGGTTTTGGTCTTTTTTATTGCCAATAAGAAAACTATAGAAATACTTGTCCTTTAAAGGTGCAGGATGCAGGATTTTCCTTAATAATAAACCCCCCCACAATCTATAGACTAATATAAAAGTAAACCCTCTCAATCATCACTTATGACCCACTAGAAGTGTGTGGTTGTATCTGTATCTGTATCTTTTTGTGCATAGGAACATCACTTGTTTTCTTTTAATTCTCCATCAAAAATCTGTCCATCTTGTACTTTACACGTCATTTGCTTCCTCAATTAATTCTGCTAATCTGGATCTGTAACCTCGTCAGCCTCAGAGAAGTCTTGTTTGTTGTCCTCAAATGATTCAGTCAATTACATTATTCCCTGTAGATTCTTCCCACATTATTAGCGGTGGGGGGACAGAGTGACTTCTTTCATATACCACATGATACATTGTGTGGAATTCTTGCACTGTTTCTCAAAATAGATAAATAACCTGACTATAAACATGGACTTGTAATAATAAAGTATGAAGAGATGTTCAGAGATAATTTTATCCTTCTCATTCCTGTAGCACACAATAAATAAACCTCATTATCTGTGGCTGGTTTAAAAACAGTTTGGTGCGGTGTCCGCCGGCTTCCTTCCTGTCCCTGACCTCAGAGGTCACGGCAACATAATGAGCGCACTCTCCAGTTTCTCCCTCTCCTCTGCGCGGTCCTGTCGCTGCGCCTCTTGCAAAATATCGCCATCTCAAAGTTGTTCCGCTTATGCTGCTTCAATATGACCCCCTGAGTGTGAGTGTTTCCACTTGTGTATATTCAGGGACAAACGGCCAACATGTATGACAGTGAATTATGGCAAAGGGGAAACGGGGCTGGCTGCAGAAATATCACTGATTATGATCAACGTAAACACACACCTCAGCGTTTAGCCCGAGCTCCGCTGTACGACAGTCATATATCAATGTCTCACAGGCTACTGTACAGTACACCGCATCACAATAATGTTTGTTGTCTTGTGGCTGATGTCATCTACCCCAGACGCCATTACCCTATCCATTATACTTCCCATAAGATTTAAATAATCACACATACTTAAGTATTAGAGAGTCTCTCAGCCGTACAGTACAGGAGACCACAATACCTTTGGGTAGCAGCGTTTGGTAAACCTCATTAACGTTGCCCAGAGAGAAAAGCCCTTTTTAATGCCTCCAAGTGGACTGTTAAAGGGACTGGGTCAATAAAGTCTTTATTTTTCTATACACAGGCTGTCAGCAGGTTCTCTGTGTTGTTTTCCTGAGAGTCACTTTTGATTTAACATATAATCCATTCTAATACAGAGCGGTGAATGCAGAGCAGTGAAGCTTAAGTTTTAACTTGAATGAAAACCATTTGCCAAGGAAATGCGTGGAGTGACTCCATTGAAAATGTCAGTGCACACAGTCTGAGAGAAAGATTAGATTTGGCAGCGCTTACTCTTACCTGCAACTGTTCTTTAAATCACAGCCAAACAAGTGTCATAAAGTCATTTAAAGTTAGAATCCTTAAGATTTTCATGAAATCATCATCAGATTGCCTACCGACTGTATGCACACAGGAAATGACACGTGCATGTAATCCAGCGCAATTTTATAAATGCTTTATAATAAAAAAACAACATGCAATTTTTTACAATATGGGATGTTTAAATATTGCTCTAACAAAGTAGATGCTCAATGCATGCGTGTTTGCAGTAGTATTAAACTGCACTTGCTGTTACCATCCCAACAACGGGTGGTAACAAAACTGAAATCTTCAGGATTAAAACTTTAAATTGCATTCCAAATAATTTAATAATATAATATAGCAAGTGCCTTTAGTTAAGTTTGAGCTGTGGTACATTACGCGCTAATCAAATCAGTCACTGCTCATGTTGAGAAAGACGAAACCTGAGGGAAGAGAGCTTGACGGTTTCCGTAGCGATGCATGTGCACGTCTGGAATGTCTCTGTGTGTGCTTGAAGCTCTCTCCGTCCCACTGTGCTGTGGATCCCCGTGGTAGCGAAACCACTCAGTCTCCCAGCGGCCCTGCAGACTTGCTTTTGCCTATAGCACAATTTCATTCTCTTTTTTTGGCAGTGTGTAAAAGAAGTGCTGGCTGCGGCTGCACAACTCATCGCAGGTCGCCAACAAAGGTTGTGGCTTGGCGGAGGAGGGCAGTAGCCTGCTGGTGGATGCATAGCTGCAGTGTGCACTGTAAATTAAACATCAGATAAACCTCTATCTGTCTTCGAGGCGGTAGGAGTGTGAGAGTGGAGGTGCGGAGGCCTCTGTGAATAGCTCAAGTCAAGGAGGTGCAACGCACGCTGAGATGTGACGAGAAATAAGATGCTGATGAAGAATTGCCGTTTATTCTAGAGTACGAAAGGGAGGGTGGGCAGATGAATAAATAACTTGTTTGTATTTTTGCAAATGAAGGGGGCTCTGTCTTTAACCTTGAAGAACCATGGGAAGCTTAAAGGAGACATATTATGCTCATTTTCAGTTGGAAATGGTGTTTTCATAACAAATGAAAACAAATGAAACTGAAATCTGAGGTTTTTGCTCACAGGGATTACTTTCACATACGTTTGGACCCCAGGAAGAGTAGCTGATGTTCTGCATCAGCTAATGGGGATCCTAATACAATCCTAATCCTACCTCACTATTTGAAGCTTTGCCCATGTTTAATATGAACATCCAACATTGTAACGTTATATTAGGCTCTATGACAGAAAATAAGGAAATGTATAATAGGTCTCCTTTAATCAAAAGCAGATCTCACTACAAGAGCTGGTATTTCCCTCTCATCTTAAAATGATCAACTGCCACTTTCAGTTTTTTGTCGGCACTTTGTATCTCATCTCTCACCTCAGCTGGATCAAGCTGGAGCTCTGGCACCAGACATCCTGATAATAAGGAGAAAATGAGAGGAGCGGAAGCCGTGAAAGGAAATATCCCTTCAAATGTGCCCCCTTCTTCTCCCCTCGGCCCCCGCTCCCTCCTCTCTGTCCCCGCTCCCACCTCTCAACCTTGTATTCCCAGGCTGCACACACCAAGCCGGGGCCCTCCATGGAGAGCAGGAAGCTGGACCGGGAACTGGGAGCCTGCTGTCTCCAAGCCAAAGGCGAGCGGGTATGAGATGTCTGCCGAGGAGAAGGTGGCCACATTCCCAACTATGAGCCAGAGTCAAACTGACAGCCATGTTCAAGAGACCCGGGGGAAATTACAGAGTCTGAAAAAGCTGAGTGCACGGGGGCACAACGTGAAAACCAGCACCCAGTGGATGAGCATAATAACACACATTGTGCTCACCGGTCCCTTCATATGAGGAATAATTAAGCAAATCTCTATCTGGCACACAGAGAGCCTGGGAAAGATTTGTTGGGCTTATGAGTCTTTCGGGAGGCTCGGTAAACCACAATCCAGAGAACTTTAAGAGTTTTGTCACTAAGCAAAAACCACCAAACTTTATCCCCATGATTACAGATGCACATAATCATTTGTTGTTGCCTCCCACATGTTTTATGGCTGATGATGAAATGTGTACACATTTTGTGAGTGTAATTTATTTTTTGTTGTCGATCAGATTCTTCTAAAACATCCGAGGGGCTGTCTTACTGACATAATTCTCTGCTTTGCCACCACAGTATGCAATAAAACTGCAGTGCAGATTTCATAATTGATACTGTGGCGTTTTCTTTTGTCAGATCCCCCAAAAAAAAAAAAAAAAATGTACATATTGCTCGAGGGAGGGAGCCTATTTTTGTATGAATATCCAGTAATCCACAGTCAGCTTGATCTGGAAATTAGAAACTTGTGACAAGCCTCTCTGGCTGTCTGATTAGCAGTGGGCAAACAAAGACATGTTTTATTTTCTAAACCGTGATCATTGAAAAGAAGCATTATATCGACTCCAAGACGGCTAAATGAAGCAACCTATGGTCGAGCTGGTTTCATATAATTGAAAACACACTGCTCTCTTACATTCTTGCGGCCAGGAAGAGGCTTGTTTTCTAGAGGTTAACCTCTCTCTTTTTGTCCTGTGTGTGTCATACGTGAATTACAGTGGAGAAACAAGATTTAACATCTTCCACTCTGTTCTCACCCTGAGAGCTCCGTTAGGATGTTTTCAACCACATCACCATTGTGGAATGTCTCAAACATTAGTTTGATGCTAAGAAATTGTTTTTTAAGTGCTGTGGAGAGCTGGTTTTTGTGTTCGGTCCAAGGGGTTTCCATAAAACATGTTTTGGATTTGACTTAACTGTAAATGTATGCTCTGTGGGACTATTGGGTTGATTTAGAAATAGCCAGATGTTTATTTTTTTTACATGTGCAGATGATAAAAATAAATGATTAAAATTAGAAATTTCAAATCGGGCCAAGGGTGTAAAGCGGGGAGGACAATGGCCCCTCTCCTATTTCCGGCGCCCCTGCTCCGACCACACAGATCTTCAGACTCTGACTTCATTTTGATCTCATCTACACACCTGTACATGTGACTGTTTCTTGCATAGTTATGACGCTATCGTGGTCTCGCATAGCCAGACCTGTCTGCACAGAGCTGGTGGACGGTCTGGATTCAGTGCGTTTTCACTCCTGGCCTGTTTGAATTTCTTTAACCCTGGTGTCGTCTGAACATTCATCTTAACAAACTCCTGAAATGAAGCAGCTTAATTGCACTTTAAACCCAAAATTTTATTTTGGATTACAGCAATATTTACATCACAATATGTTCTAAATGGAGAATACAAAAACAGATTATAGATTATTTATTTATTGAATGGCCAGAAAACATTATCGAACAATATATATCGTTATCGAGATATGAAATGATCTGGATAGAAGATTTTGGACACATTGCTCAGCCCTACTTCGAAGAAAACTTTATGTTGTCTGATTTATTTATTTTTTGTCTGGTTTTTGTGTTGTGTAAATTTATTTATTTATCTGTTCTTTACTGCTGCTGCTGCTTTCCCAGAACAGCACCACATATCTTACTGCACATGAAAATAAAACTTTTCTTTTTGACTAAAGTGGTCCGGAAGCGCTGTGTTTTTTTTTTGGGTGACACCACCACATCAGATGGAAGTTCTAGATAGACTATGCTGTGTATCATTGTCGACACAAATCCCTGTAATTCAGTCCGACATTATGGGAATCTTTTGCAACTCGTCTCAAGTTGAGAATAAAGTCCTTTGGGTTTGAACAATGCTTGATTGTACAGCATGAATATGAATCCAAACCAAAGGCTTTGTGTGGTTGGATGGCATCAAATATTATTTATTTACTGTTTACTGCTATTATTTCCCTCTAGCATTCAGTCACACCCTCACAACAAATGATTGATTGTCCCAGTGGCGTGTGAGAACGGACAGCTGGTGCCTTATCCCCTCGGAGGCCTTGCTAACCAGAGAGCTGTAATCATTTTTGACTGGACAATATCTGAGAGAAGTGCAGGCTGAGGGCAAGGTGTCCCGGTTGTGTTATGATAAAGATATTAAAGGAATCCGTCTTCATCTTTATCTTTAGGTAGTTTTCTTTTTAATCCACTCAAAGGAGGATGGCTGGCCCTGTGTGCTCTTCCTCTTACAGAATATTGAAGGATGGGAGCCTTGACACACACTCATAAAGCTGAGAGAGGAGAAAATCCTGTTATATAAATCCAGAATAGATATAATACGTGCTGACATACATACTGGAGCTGAAACTTTTCCCCCTCTCAATACTTTTTTATTTATCAAAAGAGATAAACTTTGCCCACTTCAACACCGAATGTGAAAGTTTGCAATGAATAAGTAAATGAATAAGTTTGAAAAACAAGGGCACGTATCAGAAAGTAACACAGAGTCTTCTGTTTCCATTTTTCGAATATCTTAACAACTACAATGATTATCTTTGCTCAACGTAAAAACTTCAGCAGTTCCATAATTCACGAAAGGATGACTAGATCCATAATTTAGAGCGTTCTGCACTCAGAGACAGCAGCTACACAACAACTGTATTTGTGTCATATATGTACTAATACATAATTCAACAGTTAATGAGTCATGTATCTTTAAAAAAAGAGTTATAAAAAGTGGTATAGAGAGAGTGAGAGGCCGAGAGAGAGAAGGGAAAGGGGAACCAGATTACAGTATTATGAATCATTACAGACTGATGGATCGGTGCAAGTGGAAACTGGGATTAGGCCTTTCGACGCGGCCTGTCATGCTTCACGTCCTCAGCTACTGTGACTGTGGGACTATCTGACTTTTCCGAATATTTCAAAGCCTCTTACTCAATGAGCATGACGTCCAGGGACGGGCACAGGCATCATGACGACTTGAGATGAGCTTACCACATTACACATTCATATTAGGGATTTGGCTTGATCTGCAGTGGGGCTAAAACCCAAAGTTAGATTGTTACTCTAACACAGAGGTTCCCAACCTTTGTGACTACACGGAGCAGAGAGCAGCTGTCATATTTCTGACGGGCCGGTGGAAGGGGTTGGTTGCTACACACCTGGTGGACTGTACTTATTATATAACGCTTTCCTAGTCTTTGCGACCACTCAAATTGCTTTACACTACTAGTCATTCACCCATTCACTCAGGAGGATGGCAGAGGTTTCCATGCAAGGTACATGCTCATCAGAGGATATAAACATTCACACGCCGATGGCTATGGCTTTGGGAGCAATCTGGGGTTCAGTATCTTCGAGTTCGACATGTAGACTGCAGGGGATTGAACCACCAACCCTCCAGTTAGTGGACGACCACTCTGTCTAATGAGCCACAGCCATATGAAGCATATAAAAGCATAATGCAACCTAA
>JAOVVB010129752.1:0-12304 GCA_028570985.1 Heterobranchus longifilis | reverse complement strand
AGCAATGTACTGCTGTGGACGGGGCCACACAGTAAAACATATTTTAGACATGTAAAAAAAAAAAATAGCAGTTTAAGTGTACGCTATATTTAGAATATTTTCATTGATTAATCTTAAGGCAGCAGTAGACCAGCAACTCTGTGTTCTGTGAGCTAAAATTACTGTTTTTGTCAAAGGAGTCTGGTGGCTTTGAAAAGACTATAGATGTATACAACAGCTTCGGTTTCCTGTTGGAAATGTCTGTCTGACACCAAGGTTAAACTGATATTGATTTCTTTTAGGTGGTCCTTTTTTTAGGTGACTAAATTACATTTTGCTGTGTGTCCCCGTCCACAGCAGTATTGCTCAGCTTCTGTGTCAGGACTCTACCTACTGTAGGTAATACACTGACTACAACCCCACTTAAAAAATCCAGAATCATCCCTTTAATGTGCTTGCTTAAGTTAAGTAGCGATTCAATCAAAATCACAAAGTCAGAAGCAGCAACAAACAGCATGTGGTTGCATACAAACACGAGTAAAAATCTGCAGAATGCTGAGGTCAAACTGAACGCTGGCATTTTACAAACAAGACTCGAGACGCAACTTCGCTTTCAAGTCTGAGAAACTAATGCCCAGCAGAATAAATCTCCTCTCCGTCTTCATCAGCTTTAATGCCATTCTCTTTGAACAGGAAGTCGAGGCAGAGCGAGGCTTTTTTGGAAGCTGTATATTGTCATGTATGAGCAGCTGTCATTCTCTATCTCTGTCTCTGTCTCTATGTGGTGCGTGGTTTCTTCTAGGGCTGTGCCCTCTTAGCGATTAGTTAGGCGGTTTTGGTCTTAGTCGACTAAGATTTCTTTAGTCGATTAGTCGTTTTTTATGCTTTTTTTCATACTGAATGGTTTATTTCCATAAATGTATGAGCACATCTCTGGTAAACACAAGATTTCAAGTGATGCTTTTGCATGATTCTTTGTGGAGAAACTCAGTTTTACAGATCTGTCAATTAAATCAACTAATCGATTAGTTGACAAAATCATTTAGTTAGTCGACTAAGAGTTTCTTTAGTCAAGGACAGCCCTAGTTTCAAAACAAAACTTTTTTCATGATTATTTTGGTAATGAGTTTAGCAAAGTATTTTATCCATAAATGTAAGTTTAGCAATAACAAACCTCATGTTGTTGTTTTTCTGAAGGATGCTGAACACAATATGAAACTACTTTTTGATTCGACTAACAAAAAGGCCGTTGAAAACACTTGATGTATGTCTTGTAATATCTTTGTTTAGTGTGATATCCCCCTGGCTCTCTGATACTGTTTTATTTGTTTGTTTTATTTATTTGTCTGTACACTGGATCTTTGTTACTTTGTTGTTTAAATGAAGAATGAAAAAAGACAAATAACCATATAGTTTAAAAACCAGCAATCCAGTCTGATCCTTATATTCAACCAGATATTTTGTTGTAAGAAAAAGGAAAACACTAGCTCACATTCTGAACCTATAACAACGTTTTTTACACTAGATATTAAAGAGTAGTCGATTAATTGATTAGTTCAGACAGAAAATTAAAAATGGGAACAATTCTGACAAATCAGGCAAACATGCCGCCCAAAATTGCAGCTGCTCTAAGGTGATGACGTTTCATATTATTGTTATAGGTTATTATATTTGCATTTCAATCGGACAAAACAAGCAAATTGAAGACATATTTCACCATTTTCTAACAGTTAGCATAATTGATTATGCTCAGACACAACAGCAGATTAGCTGATAATGAAAATAATGGCTAATAATCAAATCGCATACAAATTAATACGGTAAACATTATACCTGCTTAAGATTAGCATGTTAGCATGGTGCGCATGTTAGCATACTGATGTTAGCATTTAGCTAAAAACACAGCTGCGTTTAGTTAGCCTCACACAGCTGCTAGCATGCCTGCACGCTGTCTTGTTTAGAGAAGCTAACTGGGTGTTTAATGCTTTATTTAGCGACTAAACTAAAAATCGTGTTTGCTTCTCACCTTGCTGCAGTAGAGTAACGTTGCTTGCAGACGTGCGGACACGCGTGCGGACATCCCTGCTGGGTGTGGTTACATGTTTACAGAGCCAGCAGAGCACGTGCCTGACCTCAACCCAGCACACCTGTCACTGATGCTGGGCGTGGTCAGAGACAGAGGATAACCTCCCCTATTAAAAGTTAATAGTCATACTTACATAGGCTAATCCATCATAGTTTCAAGACTAAACAATGTTACAAAATTGAAGAAAATGTAACATTTAAATGAAAGTCCACAATTACAAATTTAAATGCATTACAACAAAATCTGTGAAAGTGTGATAAATCTTTGTTAATTAAAGTTCTTTTCAGATGTTTTTTGAATAATGATAATGTAGATTGTAGCGATGGAGGCAGTTTGTTCCAGAGAGATGGTCCTCTGTATTTCAATGAATATTGATTAAAGGATGTCCAACAAGACGGAAGATTAAAGTCCTTAGACTGTCTCGTGGAATATGAATGAAATTAATTAATGAAAAAATTCTGGAAAGCGCTAGGCAAATCATGGTATGTAATGGTGTAATGGAGGGAGAAGGGAATAGCTAAACACACATTTATCAGTACATAGAATTCCTGCAACATTATGTAGTTCCTTGCACATGCAGGAAATGTATTTACACTATAGCTGTGTCTTTTTTAATACTACCACTAGGAGTCGCCAAATCAAAACTTTTCAAATTCTTCACATTAAGGGCTTTAATGCCAACTACACTGATGCAGACACAATGACACCACATTGTTTCAAGTGTTTTGGCCAGTATTGGATCCTTGTTTTAGTTAACTGTAAATTCAACATTTATTTGCTAGGAAATTACATCTGAAATGCACAAAATACTTATTTTTCTACTTAAAGCCACTAAACGTACTGTTTACATATATCTACTGTTTTTATCTGTTTTACACAGATGCTATAGATGCAGTGTTTTATTAATTAATTAATGTTATTATTCAAGTAATTTTAGTGATTATCAGAGCTTTGAGTACTTTTATCATGTCTGTCTCTTGTCCATGTTTGTAAAATGTGTGTCGAGATGAATGCTTCGTCTTACTGCAAACCAAATCTTCCTACGGGTACAAATAAAGTAACCTAACCTATCACAGGGGGAAAAAACGGTGCAGTCGGTCTGTTTTTCAGCCAGATAATCACAATAGGTGTTATTTCGTGTGTAGGACTGATGGTGGACTAACGCAGCTAGGCCAGTGAATCATGAAATAACCGTGTCAATGACCTGAAGACGGCTCTTTAAATTAGCTCCAAGACTTGTTAAGAAGGATTAACGGTAAACCCTGGTACTCCTGAGTACTCCTCCTCCACAACTACTGTCAGATAAAGAAGAATAGCTCTGAACGTTGTGTTTAGCAAGCAATTAGAAGTTTGAACTCTCACATTGGAAATTGTTCTAATAGGCTCGATTTGCCCTTTTTCACTTTGACAGAAACCGATCTAGTGACAACTGACCTCGCAGGTGTTGTGCAGTGCGATAGTATTGGTCCCTCCCATCATTATTTCAGAAATGTATTCATCCATGGCACGCTTGCTGTCTCCCACATAGGGGACATACTTAATCACCACCTGAAATCACACACAGAGAGACAGTTAATAAGTCTGTACATCCATAACATCCATACGGAGCTCATTATCTTCCTGCGTCACTCACACAGTGGTCAGGTTTTTCTCCGGGCTGGTACAATATGGGGTTTGATTGGACCATGTCGTCCACCACGTTGCTCTTGGAGATCTCTTTGGAGCGGAACTGCTGTGGAGCCGACAGGTTCTTCCCGTCGTTGTTGCCCAGGTGATTGTAGCTGACAATGGAGGTCGGCTGTCGAGGGAGAGAGGAGCTTATTAAAATGTCTTTGTTCAGAAAGTACACCGCACTGTAAGCTTTAAGTTGTCATCTTATTTTCTGGTAGGACAATCGCACTGTTGCTCTTCTGGAGGCTTCTTCCTCTTTTTTTTTTTTTTTTTTACACACATTATGAGGTTAGACGGTGTTGTATGCTGTAACGCCGTTTGAGGCAAATTTGAGATTTTGGGATTCATGTTTTCATGCTGTAATGATCAAAAAACACATTATATTTCTCATACAGTCTGTGCTGCAACTGTATTCACCCTCTGTTTGAAACGCTCCATTTTAACGCCTGTCTCTTTATGCCCCCCCCCCTCCCGAAAAAGCCCAATCTGTTCTGATTGGTCAAAATTTTCGGATCTTCTGCAGCTGCGCTCCCAGCGTCCCATCACTGCAGCCGGGGGAATGACTGCAGCTGCACTTTCTACCATGAAAAATCACCAATAAAAGCTTCTAGACCAAAATCTTCACAATAGAACATGTTCCAGCAGGAATCTGATCCGAAATTAGGGAGAAATTAACAACATCAGCAACCAAGATTACAGCTTTCCCTGATGTCAGCATGTAGCTACATGTAGCAGTGTGTGTAATGTAAACACTTGCAGTAACGTGCCTGGAGCAGATAACCATATAAAGAAATCTGTCACGAGTTGACGTCAGCTTGTAGTCAAAAGTGGAAAAAACTGTTGGAAATATTTAGAATGGTCTGAAGCCTGAGGTTTGTGCTCACAGGGATTACTTTTACATACATTTATATCATTATTTGAAAGTTTGGCCACATTTAACATTATATATAGGACAGAAAATAAGGAAAAGCATAATGGGTTCAGTTTAAATATATTTCCATTTGATGCTTACAAGTGTAAAATACAGTAGTTTTGGGACCAGTATCATTTCCTGATCCAAGAAATTACAATAGATGATCATTTCTCAGAAATGTTAATGAATTAATTCTCACTTTAATTCTGGTCATAGAGAGGAAACATCATTCTCAAATCATTACCCCCCTATTTTAGTTTTTCTTGTATACTATAACCAGTGGTGGAATGTAACTAAGTACTGTACTTAAGTACACATTTGATGTACTTGTACTTTACTTGAGTCTTATCTTTTCATGCCACTTTCTACTTCTATTCCACTACATTTATCCGACAGCTTTAGTTATTTTACAAATTAAGATTTTTGCACACAAAGCATATGAAGAGTTTATAAAATATGGTTTGTTATAAATTAAACTACCCAACAATATATAGGCCTACAAGTACAGCTGTAATGATTAGCCGCATAATCAATTAGTCAATTGATGTGTTTCTGCATTGAGTACTTTTACTTTTAGTACATTTTCCTTATTATACTTACATACTTTTACTTAAGTAACTTTTTCAAATACAGGACTTTTACTTGTAACTGCAAGACTCTCATGTGATTTTCCAGTTATTTTATATTCAAATATATGTTTGAAATGTTACTGTGGCATATACCTTTTATATTAATTTACACATATTTTTTCAAGAACTATACACCTGATTTTAATTTTTTCCCCCCATTTGAATAATTGTATTCTAATACTCCCTCGTATCTTAGTCCAAACATCTTAATTTTCCTTTATGTTCCAATAATTATGTTCGAATCATTTATCATTTGGATATAGAAGAGCATAATGATTCCATATCACATTTAGCTTCTGCAGACGTTTTAAGCACCTCGGAGTCAAAGCTGTGAAGCCTTGCATCCACTTCAGATTCCCAGGCCCTGAACTCATTTAGTGAAGAGTGATGGTGACCCTCTCTGACCCCACGGAGGACCTGCAGGGGTCATACCTATTAGAGTGGTTATAAACTCTTTCTGGTATTCTTTCTGTCTGTAATTAAAGCAATAAATTACCCACTGATGGTGGCAGGGTGTTAATGGTGGCTTTATGGAGCCAATAACATACAGGTGCTGCCTTTGGGCAGATGGAGATGGAAAATGGTTTTCATACATATTATGAAATTATTTTAGATATAGTTTATCATTACCCAGGTCAAAGAAGTAGTCAATTTTTCTATCAGAAACCTATTTTAAGTATACTAAAATTATTACATGTATACTTTTTTATGCTTCATTTAAAGTATATTTAACATGTGCTTTTAAAAAGTGTACTTCAAAATAGATATCATTAAGTTCACTACTAAAATTAAATATACTAATTCTGCAATTCTTAAAGTGTTATTTCAGTACATTTATAAAAAAGTATACTTAGTGTATTGTAAATTGTATGTCAGTGTACTTTTAAAAAGTATACTAAATTGCAAATACTTCGTGGTAATTTAGTGTACTTATGGAAAGTAAACTTATTTTCAAGACCTTTGTAATACACTATTAGTATACTTTATTAAAGTGTGCTTTAATTTCACTTCAGTAGAAGTTTATTTAAGTATACTTACAAAAAGTGCACTTTAATGCAAGTTCATTGTAAGCTGCATTTCAGTTTACTTTGAAAAAGTTTACAAAATTGCAAATACGCATAGTTGTTATTTAGTGCACTTATGAAAAATATGATTATTTTCAAAACATGTAGTGGTTTATTTATTATTTTGAGTCCCACTTTGACTTAAAATAATATATGAATGAATATACACATTTTAAAATACATGTTATGTTTTAGTTAATTTAACCCATACAGACATAACCATTATGATTTTCTGATAGTATTCCTTAAAAAAATATTGTCATTGTGATTATACTTTTTTTAAAAAATTGTACTACAGTGAAGAAACAATTGCAGAGAAAAAGGGAAAAATAATGAGCTGAATTGAAATCCCGATACAGTACAATAATAAGTGGTTGTCAGCTAATGTTGAATAATTATAATGTCTCCAAAATATTTTTTGACATTAAAATATATTGCATTAACATGTACATAACAGTATTATTTTCCATCTTTTTTTATGTAAAGCTGTGATGTATACACTGTGTAATTAGTATGCATGTTTGTGTAGTTATTAAGTAGTAATTATTACATGTCCCTAAATATATTTAGGTATCTGTCTCTGTTAGCTGGCAGCTGTCCAGGAACAAAGCCACACTGCACTGACGGTAACTAAATGTCAGGCCAGTGTGGAGTGAAGTAACCGTTTGACTTAATGGAAATATTGACCAAGTTGTCAACGTCTCACCCCTCAGTCTGGACCTCTAGTCCGCTCGATAAAACCTTCCCATGATACCACATGTGCACGCACGCACACACAGACACACACAGCCATGATCACACTTTCATCAGCGTCTCTGTCTTGTATGGTTGCTATGGCTATGAATGGCCCTGATTTCAACCGTAACCCTCACATCCAAGACCAAAAAAACATCATGATAACCAGCGAGTGTGTATTTCAGAGGCAGCCAGCTTCGTTCTTCTTTCCAGTGCAGTGATTTAAAGTTCAAAATAACACAAGAAAATGAGAAAAGATGGAAATTACTCTAGATGGCTGGCTCGTGGCTGGTATGTTTTACTCCAAGTTAATACAACATTTGTTTTTTAATAGAAGGAAAATGAAATGTCATGATTCTCTCAGTCCCACGGTGTCAAAACAAGCTGTGAAATTAGTCCCAAATCTGAAACAAAATATTGTGATTATGTTTCCCTTCCTTGAAGGGATTATATTATGTCTACATTATGAAGTGGATTGGCCATTTTCAAATCTTCATTATGGGTCCAGGCTCCTTTCAGGCAATAAAAACAACATTGGTTAAAGATGTTATTACGGTTACAGACCTTAGACCACTTAAACAATTTGGTTAGGGTTAGGGTCAGCTGAAATCTCTTAAGAAAACAGTAATTTGACTGCCAAGAAAGTGACTGACAGACTGCCTATGTGATGTCAAACTACGATTTTCTAGCCTGGGAAACAAACAAATCTGTGAGCTCATGTTTTATTTGCTCTGGCAGATGCGTCTGGCCCTCCTCCCGTTCACACAGATTTCCAGCCGATCTGGCCCGAGCCAATCACAACCGTTTATCTAACATGGGGTGTGTTTGAGACTATGACTGACAACTTGCAGAGCCTTCATGCTTTATGCAAAATATGTGATGTCATTTTTGGGACGCACCTGCGGCGAGCATAAACCTAGCTTAATGTAATAACCAGGAGCACTATTGAGACCTTTTTTGAAAACAACCAAGATGGCTGCAGCTGATATAGATATTTCTGTTGAAGTACTATTTTCAAATTCTGATGGCAAAAATGACAACACTCACTCACAGACATACTGATGCTACACCATCACAGCTCTGCACGCTGTAGTCCAGTGTCACTCAACTTACGGCCCTTGGACCAAATTTGGCCCGTGATAGGATGCCAGGTGGCCTGCCAACTATTTTCTAATTCACAATGAAAATAAATTCATTCACACAAATAAGGTGCCAGAGTGAATACAAAAAAAGCATCAAAATAGAGCTTGTTTATTTAAAAAAGGTCCAGGCTAAGCCCCGAATGTCCTCAAATCCAAGAAACACCCCTGCGTACACCTGACCTCGTGTCAATCGTGGTGCCAAGTTCATAAGTTAAATTAATAAGTCCGTGGGTCAAATCTGTTTCCTGATACGGTGCTGTGTGGCCCACTGACCATTTTGTAATTCACAATGAAAATAAATTGATCACATTTGGGATTTTTTTTCATACTTTGAATATAAATAAGGTGCCAGAGTGCAAATCGGAGTAAAGCTTGTTCCCCCAGACCCCCCCTGACAGTGTCCTAGAAACGCCCCTGCGTACACCTGGCCTGTGCGAATTCAAAAGAAAGATGAGTTAATGTTAATTCACTTTATCTAGTAAATATTATTAATGTTTCTTAGCTGCGACCAGCAGCTCTATATCTCACTCTTTTGGCTGATCGTTTTCTCCCTAGGAGGCTGAAATTTGGTGTTGAGTTCAAGTGTTTGTGAGGTTTGTGTGTGTGGATGCATGCAAGTATGTGGTTGCAAATATTGTGAATTCGTGCTTGTTTGTTAACTGGCCCCTGGCCTACTGTTATTTTGCCAAAGTGGCCCCCGTACAACGCAAGTTGAGTATCCCTGGTCTACGGCCATTGATAACGCCCCATGGAAAATCGAAAATGACTAACAGACATTTGTGATTTGGTCTGCCTGTCAAGGCTAACGATTTTTGGTAAGGTGTCCACATTTTTCTTTTGTGATTGATAAACCTTTCGTTCTTGCTCACTTCATGAAATATAGCCTCAGCAGTTAGCTGCAGGGAAATTGTAGCTTCAGTGGGAATTCTGAATTGGCAGAAATGAAAATGAATTGACACAAATTCAGCAATAGTACAGATCTAAGTAAAAAGATATACTTGTTGCTCATGAGAATCTGGACACCCTGATAGCAGCATGGTCTCATTTTCTTTGCTCAACAGATGATGAAAGCACAGCCTAATAATGATGCTTATCTCAATCAGAAGCTACAAGCCAATTTGTCAGGTCTATGTGTGCATTTGTAATAGCAAATAAAAAAAAGAGTCTCTGTGAGAAAAGACTTTAAAGAGATCCTCCCCTCCATCACGATCATCTGGATACAATTGTGTCATTACAGCCGACTCCTGTCTGCTAGTGAGGGGCTGTTAAATACCCTGATGATAAGGCTTCAAAATGAACTTCTATTTTCTCAATCTATTCCTCGCTTGACTCCCTCTCTCTCCTCCAATGTATCCGATCTCAGGCGCCACACAAGACGCTCGGGAATAAAGGAAATAAGGTCGCTCCCGTCGAGGCAAGTGGGACCTCATTTGACTTTTGACCTCACTTTGTGACTGGTTCAAGAACGGTGACTCAACACAGACACACACAAACACTTACCGTAACTCAAGGCTCTTGTTCCCGTAACATTTTCAAATAAGTGAGACAGCTTGCAACTGTGTGTAGCTGCTAGAGGTGCTGGATGTCATAGAGCAGCTGCAGGAGTTACTGGAAAGACTAATGAAAAAGTTTTGGTTTGTATAAAGTCACCCGGGGCCTCATAATAGAGACGTTCTGTCTTAAGTCTTAGATAGGATTTATTTTCAATTTGCGATTACAGAAGCAAATCCTAACTACCTTTACAAATCACAATTTATCTTACTTCATCCTATCCTATCTCCGGTTAGGAAATCCTAAATACTCAATGCAACATTGGTTATCGACTTTCATGTCTGTTAACTATAGCAACCTATGCTGCTTTGCCTAGCTAACTTTGTAACTGTTTTTTTTCATTGAAATGTATAAAAATAAATGGAACTGAAATGACGACGGGCTCTTAACTTCAAAACAGATGAGTTAAAGGTATTGGCAACTTCAAGAATTCAAAAGATCCTTTTTGGGCCGCTCCGTTGGTTGTGTAAAAGCAATAAAAGCCAGACTACAGATTAAACAAGTTATCTAACACTACTGGCGGAAAAAAAGAATGTTAGGACAGTTTAACAGTTATACTAAAGTTAGGAGAGTTTATTTAAGATCTGGGGACGTTAGGATGCTTGTGTAATACACTTAACACTACCTTAAGTTATAGAAACATTGATTTATAGGAACTGTTAATCTGCAATGGCTTTTTTCCTAAATCAGGTCTTAACCTGAATTACCCAGTTACCAAACAGTTAAAATAACATCTGCAAGTTGAGACGTTTGTGTAATGTGGCCCCTGGTTTCAAATAAAAAAAATCAAATCAAAATCAAATCAAATGTATATACATCAAGAGCACTTTATGATAACACATGCATGATCGTTCCAAGAGTGCAGCTTTTCGAAAATATTTTATAGTGCACCAGCCTCTTTGTACCAAAATGCCTGTAATTTTCTCTGTAGTGAAAAGAGAGAGGGTGCCATCTATTCTTACCAGATTGGTAATCTTAGCAGAGAAAATGACTCAATTAACATAACCATAGAGATTTTCTCATTTTCCTTCAGAATGTTATGACTGTGTACTGAAAGTGTTGCTTTCATGCAAATGTGTGTGTGACCATGTGGTCACACCGTGTGTGTGTGTGTGTGTGTGTGCGTGTGTGTGTGTGTGGGGGGGTGTGTGCGTGCGTGTGTGTGGAGATCATTTAACAAATAATTGTCTCTTGATCCTCAAAAGTGACAGCCACTCATTCACCTGATCTTCGGGTGGACCTCACCCTATTATTTAGCTACAGCACATAGCCTCCCCCCTTCTTCATCTAATGACTCTCAAGTCATTACTTAGTCTGCCCCGAGAATCAAAGACTGCATCCCACATGTAGAGCAATTTATGGGCATTTTAGACATCTTAACAGTCAGAGAGATTTATACTGGTGACACAGTATAAACATAGTTAATTTTATTGAGAGATAAAAAGCAATGATTGGTCAGTTTGTAAATGAAGCAGATGAGCAGTCTGCAGAGGATTTGTTTTTCACAAGGTTTCCCTAAGTTTTTCAATCTGGCACCTATATTTGGGAAACACAGTCTCATTGTGGGACATAGGCCTATTGAATCATACAGTTCATGTGGTGACCCACCAGACACAAGCCTGTGACTCATTTTGGATCTCGGGTAATGGCTAAACATCCAGTGGGGTAGCTGATTGTTCTTTGTCTTTGTCTTTTTATCAACAGTATTTAACACTAGCACCGCCAAGACAGTCTGACAGACCGTTTGGGTTTTTATAATGCTAATAACTCTGTTTAAATTAAATCTACAAGCCTTTCAGCCCATGCATGACTTTTCCTAAACATGTGTTTTTGATTTTTTCTGAGCCCTAGAAGGTTCTAAAATAAAACACACAAGATTTCTTAGCATTTACCGCAGTCATATAGACCGTATATCATATCATACCATATCATATATTATTACCATATTTATTTTATTTTCAGTTAGTTTGAGATCAGAGCTGCCACACAGTTCAGGAACACAGCCTCTGATTGGTGGAAAGACTCAACCCAAGGCATCATGGGATTTCTAGTGGGCAGCTAACAACAACAATAACTGTTTGACTGGTGCACAAAAGAGTGCTTTGGTCGAACCTTTTTAAAACATGAGACTCTGTACCTCTGATTTGATGGTAACAGTTGGTATTCAGTGTGCTGGGGTCAGAGATAATGTTGTTAGCCAGCCTTAGTATGTTATTATGGTAGGCTGATTCATAGAGGACCTACAATCTTTGAGCAGATTTTCACTTGGTGGAGCAGTTTTGACTTTAAAGAGGTGGACAATCACTTGTATGTAGTATTACAAGACTGAAGGACACTTATAATCACATATCTATTAGCACTTTATTGTTTTTGCATTTGTGTCATGCTTTGTTAATTAGAGAACACAGTTTAATAATTTGCATGCACAGAGTAAAAAGAAATTACTACTGACACCTGCAGGCCTGCAGGCTTTGTAAAACAGCCATGTGGACATCACATGAAAAAAAATATTTTTTTTTCTTTAGTTCTCCTCC